>JAKSZT010001178.1:16261960-16277858 GCA_026826555.1 Tolypeutes matacus
CAGTAGGGCTCCCGTTTACCATATGGGAGGCCCCGGGTTCGGTTCCCGGAGCCTCCTGGTGAAGGCAAGCCCGCCCGCACGGCGTGGTTAGCTGACCCAGCGAGCACAAGCAGCAAGAGGGGGATAAATGAATAAATAAATAAAATCTTTAAAAAAAAAAAAAAAAAAAAAAAAGAGAGAGCACTAGATAACCAATTAGAAGTGAGGGGTAAGGGAGAAAGAAAAGTAGAAAATAATTTCCAAGATTTCTGGTTTTGAGAACTCCACTATTAGCTAAAAGGTAAATAAACTAATATTGAATACCTATGCCACAGTTACTACTACTCTCCTACACATAATGCTTGCCATGCTCCATCATCCTCTACAACTACCAAAGTCTCCCTGTCCCTTCAATCTACTTTAAAATCTATGTCTTTTATGAAACCTTTCCCAACTCCACAGTTTCCATTGATATCTTTGGCTTCTTCTTGTTATTAGCATGAAGACCCCTCCATCTGTAAGCATTCACACCAAATATATAAATACGTATAAAATGCAAAATTCCTATTTACATATTTATATAAACTTTTAAAATATGTATAGTATGATATGAGACAAATGTAATACATAAAAATAAATATTTGTTCCAATATTTTCTTCACTTACACTAATGGAATTCTCACCCCCTCATTTTGGATAACATTACTCTGCTAATTTTTTTGTATTTAAGCGTTCTCTCACAATAATTAGATTCCTCAAATGATTCTCTTCATTTGATATGGTGCATAGTTACTAGAATTAGCTAACTAAATAATCATAAATTCATAAAATAATTACAGAACTTCTCTTGACCATGAAAATTGTTGAATAATAATGCTGTACTGTAAACTAGGATCACATTTTTGTATAAATAGTTCAGAATCCAACATGGCTAAGAAATGGAATTTAAAATTTCAATTATAAAGTATAACAAACATTTTCCACTAAAAATCATTACGGCCCCTGAGTCTGAAAATAAAAATAGACTACAAATACCTCTTGGGTTCCTTCCAGTTCTAGGTATCTATGAACTGCGAAATGAAACTGAAAATCTTAAGGCTTAAATTTTCTATCTTCAAAAATCAAATTTAAAACCTCTCATTAAATCAAAACTACAATGAGATATTTCACACCTATTAGACTGGCTGCTATTAAAAAGTCAGAAAACTGTAAATGTTAGAGAGGATGTGGAGAGATAGGAATGCTTATCCACCATTGATGGGAATGTAGAATGGTACAGCCACTGTGGAGGACTGTTTGGAAGTTCCTAAGAAAGTTGAATACAGACTTGTCATGGGACCTGGCAATACACAAATAGGTATCTGCACACCGATGTTCATAGCAGCATTACTCACGATAGCGAAAGTTGGAAACAACCCAGGAGTCCATCAACTGATGAATGGATAAACAAATTGTGGACTATACACACAATGGAATATTATGCAGCGGTAAAAAGAAATGAAGTTGTGAAACATATGACAACATGGATGAACCTGGAAGACATCATGTTGAGTGAAGCAAGCCAGACATCAAAGGAAAAATACTGCATGATTGCCCTATTATGAACTAAATATATTATGTGAAATATAAATATATTGTGAAATATGAATATGGGTAGAATTGTATATATATAACTATTTTTCCTTGAAGCTGAACAAATATAAGTTAATATTACACAATGTTAATATCAAACAAAAAACAACATTATACTAAGTGAAGGAGACCAGATACAGAGTACTACATATTGTATGATTCCATTTATATAAAATGTAAATATAAATCAATTCATAAAGATGAAAGATTAGTTGTTATGTAGGTCTGAGGAAGGAATTTGGAGTCTTTCTTTTTGGAGTAACGAAATTGTTCTAGAATTTTTAATATGATGGATGTACAACATTGTGATTATACTAAAAGCCATTAATTATATACTTTGGATAGAATAGCCAGAAACAGCAGCTATATACAGTGGGGCAAGTATAGAGAGATTGAGAGGTGAGGAATTTTGTTGTTTGATTTCTGGTTTTTTGTTTATTATTATTAATATTGAAATAATGAAAATGATCTAATAATGATTGAAGTGATGAATGCACAACTATGTGTTTAAAGCAAATACCACTAATTGTAGACCTTGGAGGAATTGTATGCTTTATTAATATGTATCAATAAAATTGATTTAAAAAAAGTCAAATGATAATCTGATATTTTTCCTCATCAATGACTTTGTATTTTTGCTTACTGTCTAAAAGATATTTTCTTTTTTCTTTTTTGCCAAATTTAATAAATTTATTTTCCCAGCAAAAAATAAAATAAAATAAAACCATCATTATTGGCAAATGATAGAGGAGAAGGTATATTTCATTCTGAAATAGTGTTTAAGTTTTTATAATCCCCTAATATTATTAAAGTATACATTTTATTCTCTAAATCTTACCCATTTCACTTGATTTCTTCTGAAGCTCCATGGTAAGTGTTTTCAATTGATCTTCATTTTTTCCCAATCTTGTAAAATATATTATTTTACAATGTAAAATATTCTTTTAGTCAGAATTCATCTAGTAACTAAAATCAGTGCAATTTAGCAATTGTTAAATCTTAGCGCAGATTCATCCACTCAGTGATTAAGCATCACTGGGAACATATTCTGTGCCAACTATTGTGACAATATAAAATAAGATTTCACTATTATAAATATAAAACTGTATATTAATTGCCTTTATATAAAACCTTAAAGCTTATGGTCATAGTTTTGTCTCTTGGTTATTACTGAAAATCAATTAATGCATTCTAGAATTTCAAAAGAAATCGCGTACGTAACTACTGTTACATTGAATTCAGCCTTAGGAACAATATAAATATGAAAACTTGTGCAATTTGTTTAACTTATCTTGCTTTCTATTTCCTCATCTATAAAACAGGTCATTGGGACAGTTAACACATAAAATTTGAAACTTGCCAGGATAGATCAATCAAGTATATGTAAGATTAGTGGACCTAGAAAAGCTAGATTTTCTTCTTTCACCACATATGAGCAGTGGAGAAAAAAATACTGCTAGGCACAGGCCATGATTTCACAGAGGAACTTGTTCCTCTCTCTTCATCAAAATTACCAGACTTAATTAACCCTGATGCTAATAAAACAAAAATAATTACCCAGGTCTCCTAACATAGCTGTATATGTTTTCTTAATATAAATTAGTGAAAAATTGAGCAAGTCTTCAATACTCAAGTTTCAGACAAACTGCTATTTAGATGAAATACAAATAGTTTATTTTATATATGGTTAGTCTATTTATTAATAATTCTTCCATTCAGTCAACAAACATGTTTGAGCACTTACTCTATACCAGGCTAACTTCAAAAATCAGAAAGTTTATAGAACCCAGTATAGCAAATGCACAATCTAAGAAATTATTTCTATGAAGCTAATAATAATCCACAATTTCATTAAATATGTCATATTATTGCATCAGCACTTATAAACTTGTCTATATAACTTGACTCTATGGCAAAGCACACATGGTATCTGTCTTTTCCTAGGATACTTTCTTAACCAGTCAAACTTTTTTTTTTGAGGTACCAGGGTCAGAGATTGAACCCAGGACCTCATATGTGGGAAGCCAACGCTCAACCACTGAGCCACATAGGCTCCCCTGAGTTGGTTTCTTCATTTGCTTGCTTTTTGTTTGCTTTTTGTTTTTAGGAAGCACTGGGAACCAAACCCAGGACCTTCTCTTGTGAGAAGCAGGCACCCAACCACTTGAGCCACATCTATTCCCCAGTTAAACTCTTAAAATGTATTCCTACCTTATGTATCAAGAGAGACTTAGTTATAGTTGTTATAAGAATTACAAGTCAGTTGAAAATGAACAAAATGGCACTGAATATTTGAGGTAATTTTTTTTATTCAACTAAATAAGAAATATTTTTACCTTTGCTCTTCTGTTGCCAATAATTCTTTCAAGTTGCAGATAGTAGTTTTAAGTTCAGTAACCACAAATGAATGAGCAGCTTTAGCTTTATTAAATTCTTCCATTTGAGCTTCCTTTTCTCCAGTGAGCTGATATACTGTTTTTGTTGCTATTTGTAAATCTTCCTCTAAAGCCTTTTGAGTATTCTAATTGAAATGAAGTATAAAACGAAAGCAATAATTCAAAGGCCTTAAGAAAAAAAAAAAAGCTAAACTCATGTACTTCTGTGATTTTTCTGCTTTCTAACCCCGCTGACCAATCTGGAATGTCCACCCACTTCTCTTATGTCAATTCACCAATCCTCCAAAGCCCACCTATAGCCCCAACTCCTCCAATGGAGCCTTCCTAGCCAATTCATCCCATAGTGTGCTTTCAATTCTTTTAACTATTACAGCTCTAGAATGCCTGAGTAACCCTGCTGGTACCTAGCATAGTCTTACACTTTAGTTATACTTTCATGTGTTTTTATACAGTGTCCCTAATTAAACTACTAGCATTTTATAGACTGGGATTGCTTCTTCTCTATTTGAAGCTCCAGGTCCTTGGACACAAAATTAGTACTCAATAAATATTTGTTAACTAATGGATAATGTGAGACTTATTACACAATAATCAGTTTTTAAATCATACCACACTTCTTTGCAAAGACATTTTCATATCTTCTAGTTCTGATGTCAAAAGATCCTGCTTTTCCTTTGATTCTTTTAAGTTTTCATTCTGTAATTCTAAAAGAGAAAGTTATAGGTAAGATAGTACTTTATTAGAAAATATACCAAGAAAAACATCATTTATAACACTCTTTTTCCTCCATTAGATACAACGAAATGAGAAGAATTATGCAAATATAGGTGCACTGATATTGGTCATCATCAACCTTAACTGACGTATTTTCAAGATTATTATCTCCAAAGTTGTCAAAGATGAATATATAAGGACTATGACTGCAGCATTTTTATAACAGTAAAACAGTGGAAACCTAAATATCCAATAGGAAATAGATTAAATTGTGGAGGTACATGAACACAATAGTTTACCGTGTAGTCACTGAAAATGATAATATAGGCCCTTAATAGTTTATTGCTTATGTGGATAAATATTCTAAATTATAGTGGAATAAAAAAAGTAAGTTAAAAACAGTATTGATATAAACAATGCAGGCAAAAAGGAAAGGATACCCATCAAAATACTAAAGTAATTTACCTTTCAATGGTAAAACTGTTGAAAATTTTATTTTTATTTTTGTCTATCTTGATTTTTAAATTTTCTAAAGTGTTACAATTCTTCATTTAGAATATTAAGTTATGAAGGAAAGCAATGACCCCACTTAATATCTAATGTTTACTAAATACTAAGTGATGGATACTAGTCTAGGTGCTTTATTTTTATGTATTCATTTTTAAATCTCATAAAAACACTGGGTGACTAAAAGTTCATGATCTGTCCTTGATTGAAATTATACTATTTCTAGAGAAGAAATAGAAATGGCAAAAAAATACATGAAAAAATGTTCAACATCACTGGCTATTAGGGAAATGCAAATCAAAGCTACAATGAGATATCATTTCACACCTACTAGAATGGCCACTACTAAAAAGATGGAAAATTGTAAGTGTTGGAGACCATGTGGAGAGACAGGAATGCCTATTCACTGTTGAAGGGAATGTAGAATGGTACAGCCTCTGTGGAAGTCTGTTTGGCAGTTCCTAAGGAAGACAGATATAGATCTGCCATGTGACCTGACAGTGGTACTAGGGATATACCCAGAAGATCTAAGTGCAGGTATATAAACAGACATCTACACACCAATGTTCATAGTGGCATTATTCACAATTGCCAAAAGATGGTAACAACCCAGGTATCCATCAGCTGACGAATGGATAAACAAACTGTGGTATATACATACGATGGAATACTATTCAGCTGTAAGAAGAAAGGAAGTCATGAAGCATATGATAATATGGATTATCTGGAGGACATTATGTTAAGTGAAGCAAGCCAGACACAAAAGGACAAGTATTGTATGATTTCACTATTATGAACTAAATATAATGAGCATACTCATGGAGTTAATAGCTAGAAAATAAGTCACCAAAGAATAGAAGGTGGTTAGGAAATGGAAAGCTAAGGTTTAATCTGTGCAAAATTGGTAAAAAGATTATTTGTAAATGTTTGGAAATGAACAGAAATTGTGAAAGCACATCATAGGCTTTATAATTAGTAGTGCTACTATATGGGTATAGTGGTTGAAAGGGAAAATCTTAGGATATATATATCATTAGAAGGAAAGTTAAAAAATGAAACATGGGACTGTAGAGCATAGTGAAATTTCTTGTGAAAAATGAATATGGTTAATAGTGCATTTATAAAAATGTTTTTCTCTTAACCAGAACAAATGTACATTAATGTTACAAGAGGTTAGTTTACCAGGGTAAAATTTGGGCAAAAATACAACCCAAACAAACTGTGGACAGCAGTGTACAGTCATATATTAATAATCTTCCATCGATGGTAAAAAAGGAAGCATGCTAAGTGAAAGAAACTATACAAAAAGTACTATGTATTGTTTGACTCCACCTAGGCAAACTGTAAATACAAATAAATTACAGAGATGGAAATAGATTAGCAATTATGTTTTGAAGGAGAAGGATAGAGAGATTGAGAGGTGACTACTAAGGGACAGGGTTTCTTTGTGCTTTTTTGTTTGTGTTTCTTTTTTGTTATTTTTCTTTTCTTTTTTAGAGTAATAAAAATGCTCTAATATTGACTGAAGTGATGAATGCACAATTCTGTGATTATACCAAATGCTATTTATTGTACACTTTGGATGAATTGTGTGGTTTATTAAAACATTTCAATAAAATTGCTTTTTTAAAAAAGAAGAAGGTGGCAGAGTAGGGCAGCTCCAGAAGTAGATCTCTTCTCCACTGAAACAACTATTGAACTGGCAGGAACTGTCTGAATCAACTATTTTGGAACTCTGAATATCACTGAAAACTTTCATCTTCCAAGGATTAGTTGAACATTTGTAGCTTCCAGGGGAGTTTGTGATAAAGAAAGAGGTCTGTAAATTTCAGTAAATTTTGTGATCTCTATGCCAGATCCCAACCCTCCAGCAGGGAGCCATGGGAATGGCAGTCCACTTCCTGGTGGAACTTGCTGGAGCCAGGATGGACAAAAAGTACCTCGTCCTCCATCAATCAGGGTTATGTGTTTTGATCTGCCTGGCAGATCACTGAGGGGCCAGTGCACAGGCTGGCCATTGTTTTAACACCCACAAGCTAAAATGCCTTTCCAGGCAGCATTGGTTGAGGAGATTTAAAGAGTAGAACACAGTTTTTTGTCTTCCATTTTCTTAGTGGATCTAGAAATTTAAGGAAATCTCTGTCAGTAAGATTAACAGCTGATTCTTAATAGAAAACCTATCAAACAAGAATACTATATCTGATAAAACTATCCTTCAAAGAATGATTGAGAAATTAATACATTCAAAAACTATAATTAGGAGACCTAACTACAAAAAAATGCTAAAGGGAGACTTTCATGCTGAAATGAAAGGACAGTAAATTGAAGATATACAAACAAATAAAAAATCACTGGTAAATGCAGCTACACAGGAAAATATAAAAGCTAATATTATTGTATTTCTGGAATGCAAGTCCTCTTTTTTGTTTCCTATAGGATTTAAAAGACAAATGCATGAAATAATAATTATCAACCTCTGTTAATGGGGACACAATGAATAAAGATGTAATATGTGGCAATAACATAAAGGGGGGATGAAGTTGGAAAAGAACAGAGTCAATGTATGCTACTGAAGTTAAGTGGCTATCAGTTCAAACCAGGCTGTTATAAATGTAGGATGCTAACTATAATCCACATGGGAACCACTAAGAAACTAACTAAAAGTTTTTTCAGAAAAGGCAAAAGGGGAGGAATAAAAAATATACACTAGAAAAATCAGTCAAACACAAAGAAGTTAGTACTGGAGGAATTGAGGGAAATATAAGACATATAGAAAACAAATAGCAAAATAGCAGTAGTAAGTTCTTCATTATTACTAATAACTTCAAATGGAAATGGATTAAACTCAACAAATTTAACACAAACATTGGCAGAATGTTTAAAAAGCAATAGCCATCTATATGTTACTTAGTAGAGACTCACTTAAGACACAAATAGGTGGAAAATTAAAGTATGAAAAAAATTTTCCATGCAAACAGTAATCAAAAGAAAGCTAGGGTGGCAATACTAATATAAGACAAAATAAATTTTAAGGGAAAAATTGTTACAAGATACAATGAAGGATATTTTATATTGATAAAGAGTAAATTTATCAGACTTCCAGGAAGATAGTGGATTAGAAAGACACAGGACTCTCTCTCCTCTAAAAAAAAAAAAAATCGCTAGAGAACAGTTAGAAATAGGGAAAAATTTCTAGGGTATAGGACACCCGGGGAAGGCAGGATACTACCCAGGCAAGAGAGAGGCATAGGAAAGGAACTTCAACTTTAAGACCATGAGTAGACTGCAGTTGGAGCTGCTGGCATTTCGCCATGGTACAAGGAGAAAGCACTGAATTCTCAGGCCTCAGGGCTACAACTACAGACAAAGGTGATCTGTAGAGATCCACCTCCCAAGGAAACAGGAGTGGGAGGGACTCAACCTAAGGCTGATTCAGCTTTTGACCCACAAATTTGGTCTGCGGTGTCCCAGGAGTCCTCCCAGCCCAGGTGGGGCTATGCCACTTATTGCCTTGGGAGCCAGCACAGGACTAAAGAGAGCTGACCCTCTCAAATGCCCTCCCTACTGACTGAGACTGGTGGTTGAGGACACAGAGCAGAATGTAGTATTTCCTACGTGGAAAAAGAAAGGGATCTGCCAGCAAAGGTTGGAAAACTGTCTCTGAGAAAGTTTGATTTGTGAGGCTCTTAGTCTCCAGACAGGAACCTCTGTCACATTGATCCAGTCCATGTAGCACCAAACATACTATGACTGAGAGGCCAGCCAAAGAGCACCATCTGCTGGCCAACCAATGAAGTACATGTGAAGGAATTAAGAGTAAATGAGAGGGGGTCGGATGTGGCTCAACTGGTTGGGCGTCCGTCTCCCATATGGAGGGACCCGGGTTCAATCCCCGGGACCTCCCGGTAAAAAAAAAAAAAAAAGTAAATGAGAGGCTTTTATGATCTTTACAGTCTCCCTCCCCAAGGCCCTTGGAAGTGGTCTGCAACCCATTACTATGTCCAGGACCCACATGTGAGCAACTAACAGGGACAATCCTAAAGAACTAGAACAGGTGGAACCAAGAATCAAAGAACGGCAATAACATAGTCTCCCACCATTAAATCCCTAAAAAAGAGAGAGAAATTGAGCAACAGAGTAAATCATGATCATAATCAGATGCCTAGACATCAGCAAAAAATTACAAGCCATACTAAGAAAATGGAAGAAATAGCCCAAAGAAAGGAATATATCAAAGACCCAGATGAGACACAGGATTTGAGACAACAATTCAATGAGATTCAAACAAAGTTCCAAAATCAAATTAATGAGTTAAAAGACAATATGGCTAAAGAGATAAGGACATCAAAAAGACACTGAGTGAGCACAAAAGAGAATTTGAAAACCTGAACAGAAAAGTAACTGAGCTCATGGGAATGAAAGACATGAGATGTGAAATAAAAACACATTAGAGACATACAATCGCAGACTTAAAATTATAGAAATAAGAATAAGTGACAGAGAAGACAGAACAGTTGAAATTGAAGAGAGTAAAGAAAAGAGAGAGAAACGAATGGAAAAAATAGAGCATGGCTCAGAGAGTTGAATGATAACACAGAAGACAACAACATACA
Organism: Tolypeutes matacus; assembly: GCA_026826555.1. NCBI lineage: Eukaryota > Metazoa > Chordata > Mammalia > Cingulata > Chlamyphoridae > Tolypeutes > Tolypeutes matacus. Next base: position 16,271,802 of record JAKSZT010001178.1, read on the forward strand.
TGTCATGGGAGTTCCAGAAGGAGAAGAGAAGGGAAAAAGGGCAGAAAGAGTATTTGAGGAAATAATGGATGAAAATTTCCCAACATTCATGAAAGAAATGAACTTACATGTCAAAGAAGCACAGCATATCCCAATCAGAATAAATCTGAATAGAGCTGCTCCAAGACACATACTACTCAGAATGTCAAATACTAAAGATAAATAGAAAATTCTGAGAGAAGCAAAGGAGAAATAACTATCACATACAAAGGGACATCCAGTAAGACAGTGCACATTTCTCATCAGAAACCAGGAGTCGAGAAGACAGTGGTATGATACAATTAGGATACTGAAAGAGGAAAATTACCAGCTGAGAATTCTTTATCGGCAAAACTTTCCTTCAAATATGAAGGAGAGTTTAAAATATTCATAAACAAAAGAAACTACAAGTGTTCATAAAAAAGCATCTGCCATTGAAGGAATTATTAAATGGGGCCTTACAGCCTGAAAGAAAAGACAGGAGAGAGAGGATTGGAGGAGAGTGGAGAAGGCAATAATAGCAGAAAGGATAACAAAAACAATAAAAAAAGACGAAAATAAGATATTACATATGAAAACAGAATAAAAGGGTAGAAGTAAATAATGCATTTTCAGTAATATCACTGAATGTGAATAAAGTAAATGCTCCAATTAAAAGATACAGGCTGACAGAATGGATAAAACAACAATAAACCATCCATATTTTGCCTATAAGAGACTCATTTTAGACCCAGGGATACAAACCAGATGAAAATGAAAGGCTGGAAAAAAATACTCGATGCAAACAGTAACAAAAGAAAGAGCAGGGGTAGCTATACTAATATGAGACAAAACAGACTTTAAATGCCAGAAAGTTAAGAGATAGAGAGGGCATTATATATTAATAAAAAGGACAATCCACCAGGAATAAATAATAGTAAAAAATATCTATGCACCTAACCAGGGTGCCCCAAAATAAATGACACAAAGTCTGACAAATCCGAAGGGAGATGTAGACATCTCTACAATAATAGTTGGAGACTTCAACACACCACTCATATCATTAGATAGAACAGCTAGACAGAAGAGCATCAGGAAACAGAGAACTTGAACAATATGATAAACAAGCTAGACCTAACAGACATATACAGAACGTAGCATCCCAAATCAGAGAGTTTTACAGTCTTCTCAAGTGCTCATGGCTCTTTCTTCAGGATAGATCACATGTTAGATCACAATTCAGTTCTCAATAAATATAAAAAGATTGAAATTATACAAAGCATCTTCTCAGATCATAATGGAATGAAACTGGAAATCAAAATAAATGGGAAAGGGGGAAATTAAAACATGTGTGGAGGCTGAGCAACATACTCCTAAATAATCGGGGTCAAAGAATAAATTGTAAGTGAAATTAGTAAACATATTGAGACAAATGAAAATGAGAATACAACATATCAAAACTTACAGGGTACAGTGAAGGGAATTTCAAAGCTCTAAATGCCTATAAAAAAAAGAAGAAAGAAAAAAGAAAAAAAAAAATCAAAGATCTAACTGAACTGAAAACTGGAAAAAGATCAGCAAACCATTTCCAAAGCAAGCAGAGGGAAAGAAATAATAAAGATTAGAAAATAAATAAATGAAATTGAGAACAAAAAACAATAGAGAAAATAAACAAAACCAAACGCTGGTTCTTTGAGAAGATCAATAAAATTGATAAACCCCTAGTTAGACTAACAAAGAAAAAAAGAGAGAAGATGCAAATAAATAAACTCAGAAATGAAAGGGGCAAAGTTACGACTGACCCCCACAGAAATAAAAAGGATCATGAGAGGATATTATGAGAAACTCTATGCCAAAACACTAGACAACCTAGATGAAATGGACAAATTCCTCCAAAAGTACAACCTACACTAATGCTACAAGAAATACAAGAATTCAACAAACCAATGACTTTTATGACATTGAATCAGACAACAAAAATCTCCCAACAAAGAAAAGTCCAGGACCAGATGGCTTAACAGGTGAATTCTACCAAGCATTTTGAGAAGAATTAACACCAATCCTGTTTAAACTCTTCAAAAAAAAAAACTGAAGAGTAGGGAAAATTACCCAATACATTTTATGATGCCAACATCACCCCAATACCAAAACCAGATAAAGATACCACGAGAAAAGGCGGCAGAACAATCTCTCTTATGAAAATAGATGCAAAAATTCTCAACAAAATACTTACAGATAGAATCCAGCAGCATATCAATAGAATTACACACCATGAATAAGTGGGATTCATTCCTGTATGCAATGGTGGTTCAATATAAGAAAATCAATTAACTTAATACACGATGTTAACAAATTGAAGGGAAAAAAACACATGATCATCTTGATCTTGCAGAAAATGCATGTGACAAAATTCAGTATCCTTTCCTGATAAAAACATTTTGAAAAATAGGAATAGAAAAAATATTCCTCAGTATGATCAAGGGCATTTATGAAAAACCCAGGAATTAATTTAACCAAAGAAGTACAGGACCTGTATGCAGAAAACCACAAAACAATGCTGAAAGAAATCCTTGAAGACTTAAACATATGGAAAAACATTCCATGTTCACTGACTAGAAGACTAAATATCATGAAGATGTCAATCCTACCCAAACTGATTTACAGATTCAATGCAATACCAATCAAAATCCCAGCCGCCTACTTTACAGAAATAGAAAAGGTAATTACCAAACTTATTTGGAAGGGAAAGTGCACCCAAATAGCCAAAATGTCCTAAAAGAGAAGAGTGATGTGGGAGGAATTTCACTGCCTGACCCTGAAACATATTACAAAGCTATAGTGGTCAAAACAGCATGGTACTGACATAAAGAAAGACAGCATATTAATAGAATAAAATTGAAAGTCCAGAAATAAACTCTCACTTCTATGGCCAACTGGTTTTTGACAAATCTACCAAGTCCATGTTAATGGGACAAAATAGTCTCGTCAACAAATGGTGCTGGGAGACCTGGATATCCATAACCAAAAAGAATGAAAGAGGAGCTCTACCTCATTCCTTATAGAAGAATCAACTCAAAAGGGATCAAAGACCAAAATATAAAAGTCAGGACCATAAAACTACTAAAGAAAATGCAGGGAAGCATGTTAAAGATCTTGTGGTGGGTGGTGGTTTCTTGGATCTTAAAACCAAAGCCCAAGCAACAACAAAAAAAGATAGATAAATGAGACCCCCTCAAAATTAAACAGTTTTGCACCTCAAAGGACTTTGTCAAAAGGGTAAAAAGGCAGCTGAGTCAATGGGATAAAACATTTGGAAATCACATATCCATTAAGGGTTTAATATCCATGATATATAAAGAGATGTTACAACTCAACATTTTAAAAATGTGCAAAAGATTTGAAAAGACATTTGGCCATTTTTAGTGATTAGGGAAATGCAAATCAAAGCTACTATGAGATACCATTTCATACCTATTAGAATGACCACTATTAAAAAGACAGAGAACTACAAGTGGTAGAGAGGATGTGGAGAAATGAGAATGCTCATTCACTGTTGGTGGGAATAGAGAATGGTACAGCCCCTGCGGAGGACTGTTTGGCAGTCTCTAAAGAAGTTGAATATAGATTTGCCACATGACCCAGCAATACCACTACTGGGTATTTACCCAGAAGAACTGAGAGCAGTGATACAAACAGACCTCTGCACACTGATGTTCACAGCAGCATTATTCACGATTATTAAAAGATAGAAATAACCAAAGTGTCCATCAACTGATGAATGGATAAACAAACTGTGGTATATACACACAATGGAATATTATGCAGCTGTAAAAAGAAATGAAGTTGTAAAGCATATGATAACATAGATGGACCAGGAGGACATTATGTTGAGTGAAGTAAGCTACATACAAAAGGACAAATACTGTATGACTGCGCTATTATGAACTAAATATATTGTGTAATCTTATAGAGTTAGTAATTTGAATAGGGGTCACCAGAAAATAGAATGAGTTTAGAGAATGGAAAGCTGAGGGTTAACTAGTGCAGAATTGGTTTAAAAAAAAAGAATTTGTGTTAATCTTTGGAAATGAATAGAAAAGGTGAAAGCACAACATAATGTTTGTAACTAGCAGTGGTACTATATTGCTATGAGAGTGGTTGAAAGTGAAATTCTACGGTCATTTAAATTACTAAAAGGAAAGCTAAAAAAATGTAACATGGGACTGTACACCATAATCAAAATCTCATGTGAAATACCAAAAAAAAAAGTCAATTTATCAAGATGATATAGCAATTATAAACCTATACGCATCAAACAACAGAGCCCCAAAATTTATGAAATAGGGACAGATTTGAAGGGAGAGATAGACAGTTCTACAACAATAGTAGAACTACAATATGCCACTTTCAAAGATAAGATAAAACATCTAGAGAGAAGATCAGTAAGGAAACACAGGTGTGGAACAACACTATAAACCACTAGACCTAATAGATATATAAAGATATAAACAGAACAGTCCACAGAGCAAGAGCAGAATATACATTCTCCTCAAATGCACACAGAACATTATTCAGGATAGAATGGACATTAGACCATAAAACAGTTGTCAATAAATTTTAAAATATTTAAATCATACAAAGTATCTTCTCCAACCACAATGGAATGAAGCTAATAGTAAATAACACAAGGAAAACTGGAAAGTTTGCAAATGCATAACAATTAAACAACTTACTCTTAAACAACTAATAGGTCAAAAAAAGAAATCACTAGGAAAATTAGAAAATACTATGAGATGACTGGTAATGAAAACAGAAGATACTAAATCATATGAGGTATAGCAAAAGCAGTACTCAGAGGGAAATTTATAGCTGTAAATGCACACATTAAAAAGAAAGATCTGAAATCAACAAGATAACTTTACACCTTAAGGAACTAGAAGAAGAACAAACTAAACCCAAAGATAGCAGAAGGAAGAAAATTATAAAGATTAGGACAGAGAGAAATGAAATGGAGAACAGAAAAACATGGAGAGAATCAACAAAACCACTAGTTGGTTCTTTGAAAAGATTTTAAAAATTGACAAAATTTTAGCTAAACTGGCTAAGTAAAGGGGAGGGACACAAATAAATAAATCAGAAATGGAAGGGGGAACATTACTACAGACCCAAGAGAAATTAAAAAGATTTTAAGAAAGTACTATGAGCGACTGTACATCAAATTATATAATTTAGATGAAATAAATGCCTAGAACACACAAATTACCAAAACTGTCTCAAGAAGACATAGAAAGAAATTCTCAAAAGAATGATAAACAAGCAAAGAAATTGAATCAGTAATGAAAAAACTCCCAAGGAAGAAAATCCAGGAACATATGGTTCACTGGTAAATTCTACCAAACATTTAAAGAAGAATCAGTGCCTAAGGGTTGCCACCTGAGAGCCTCCTTGTTGCTCAAATGTGGCCTCTCTCTAAGCCAAACTCAGCATATGATTGCATTACCTTCCCCCCAACGTGGGACATGACTCCCAGGGATGAGCCTCCCTGGCAACGAGGGATTAATACCAAGTGCCAACTGGCAGCTTTTTGCAGTGGCAATATCGTAGCCAATGAGGTTTATCCGAGGCATGATTATTGCTAATTGAAAACTTTTCCCAAGTGCCAACTGGCAACACAACTGGAAAAAGACCTTGAATAAAAGGGGGAAACGGTAAAGACAAATGAGTTCAAGTGGCTAAGAGACTTCAAAGAGAGTCGGGAGGTCATCCCAGAGGTAACTCTTACGCCCACCTCAGTAGGAGCTCATAGAACATCTAAGTGCCTATCACCCCATTCAGTGGGGTTCCTGAGAGCTCCGGAGACACCCTGGTCTTATATAAGGGGGGATAGCCCCAGAGACTGATGCCTTATCAGTGGGTTCTATTTTGTAATCTGTGCTCCTGAGAGTGACAGAATTAGACTCAAATAAGTCCTCCCTGCACATGGTTCACCAGTCCCTTCTATTCAAACCTACATGTGATGCTGGAGTTTCTTAGGTATACTTCCAGAGACTGGAGCCTCCC
>JAKSZT010001178.1:16278258-16321861 GCA_026826555.1 Tolypeutes matacus
TTTAGGTAATCTAAGCACCTCTTAAAATATATGTATATATATATATATATAAAATAACATTTTTGTAAGCAAATACACATATATGCATATATATTTATATATCATTTTACAAATGTTTGTATGTATTGTGAGAATTTTGATTTTTACCCATAATAAAAAAAATAAAAAATAAAAATAAAAAATAAAAAAAAATAAAGAAGAATCAATACCAATCCTAATCAAATACTTCCAAAAACAGAAGAGGAAATAGTTCCTAAGACATTATGTGAGATCAGCATCACTATGAAACCAAAGCCAAATGAAGATTCCATAAGAAAACTACAGCCCAATATCCCTTATGAATGTAGATGCAAAAATCCTCAACAAAATATTAGCAAACTGAACGCCACAGCAAATTAAAAGGATTATACACCACGACCAAGTGGAATTTTCCCAAGAGTATAAGGGTGGATCAACACTAAGAAAACCAATCCATATAATACACCATGTTAAAAGAATAAAGGAAAGAACACATATGTCAATAGATGAAGAAAAGCATTTGACAAAATTCAACACACATTAATGAAAAAAAAAAAAAAAAAAAAACTATCAGTAAACTAGGAATAGAAGGGAACTTTCTTAACATGATAAAAGGTATTTACGAAAAACCCACAGGTAACATCAAGCTCAATGGTGAGAGAGTAAGTTTTGCCCCTAAGATCAAGATTAAGACAAGGATGTTCACTGTCACCATTGCTATTCAACATTGTACTTGAAGTTCTTGCCAGAGCAATCAGGCAAGAAAAAGAATAAAGGGCATACAAGTTGGAAAGGAAGAAGTGAAACTATCTCTATTTACAGATGATATGACTTTATATAGAGAAAATTCCATAGAATCTGCAAAAACAAAAAATAAACAGAGCTAATAAACAAATAAAGCAAAGTTGTGGATTACAAGGTCACATGAAAACATCAGTTATTTTTATATACAACAGCAATGAGCAACATGAAAAGGAAATTAAGAAAACATTCCATTTACAATAGCATACAAATGAATAAAATACATAGGAATAAGTTAACCAAGGAGGTGAAAGGCTTGTATACTGAAAAAACAATATTACTGACAGAAACTTAAAAATACCTACATAAATGGAAAGCTATCATATGCTCATGGACTAGAAGACTTAACATTGTTATGGTGGTAATACTACAAATTCAGTGCAATTTGAAAATTTCAACAGCCTTTTTTGCAAAAATAGAAAACTGATCCTCAAATTCCAAAAGGACTATAAGGAGCCCTTACTTAGTGGCCAATTCCAAAACTTACCACAGAGATACTTAATTAAAATGGTACAGAACTGCCATTTGGACAGATCAATGAAAAAGAACTGAGAGTCCAAAAATAAACCCAAACATCTATGATCAACTGATTTTTGATAAGGGTACCAAGGCCATTCAGAGGGGAAAGAATAGTCTCTTAAAAATGGTGCTGTGACAACTGGCCAACAACATGCAAAAGAATGAAGGTGAACCCTGACTCATCCCATATACAAAAATTAACTCAAAATGGATCAACAACCTAAATGTAAGAACAAAAACTATAAAACTATTAGAATAAATTATAGTGGTAAACTTCATAACCTCAGATTTGATCATGGATTCTGAGATTTGGCACCGAAAGTACATGAAGAAAAAGAAAAATAAAAAAATTAATTGACTTGACTAGATAGTCCTATAAAGAAGATATACACTGTCCATGCACATGAAAACGTGTCCATTATTTTTAAAATGTCACAAAGAGCTGCCACTTCACACCTAATAAGATGACTATAATAAAATATAATTTACAAAAAACAGAAAATAGCAACTTTTATTAAGAATGTGTTGAAATAGGAACCCTCATCTCATATGCTGCTGAAGAGAATGCAAAACAATGCAACTGCTATAGAAAACATTTGATGATTGCTCGGAAAGTTAAAAATAATTACCATATGACCCAGCAATTCTACTACTAAGTGTATACCCAAAAGCACTGAAAATATAGATCCTCATGCATCCATATGTTCATAGCAGCATTGTTCACAATAGGCAAAGTGGGAACAATCCAAATAGCCCACAAATGGATGAATGGATGAATAAACTGTGGTATATACATACAACAGAATATTATTCAGCCATAAAAAGGATTGAAGTCCGGATACATGCTACAACTTAGATGAAAGCTGAAAACTTTATGCCAAGTGAAAGCAGCAGCCATAAAAGTTCACATATTGTATGGTTCATTTTATATGATATACCCAGAATAGGAAAATCCATTAGGAAAGCAGATAAGTGGTTACCAGGTAATGGGTAGAAGGGTGGATGGGGAGTGGTTACTCAATGAGTACAGGGTATTTTTCTGGGGTGATAAAAAGTTTTGAAAAGAGAGAGATGTGGTGCTTACATAGCAATATAAACACACCAAATGCCAATGAACTGTACATGTTATAAAGGTTAATTATATGTTATGGAAATTTCACCTCTTATTAATTAAAAAAGCTCCTGTTAAGAGGACAAAAGAAAATTACAGACTGGGAGAAGATAAATGCAAACCACATATCTGACAAGGAACTAGTATGTAGAATATACAAATAACTTTTAAAACTCAATACCAAAAATGCAAACAATCCAATTAGAACATGGGCAAAAGACATAAAGAAACATTTCATGGAAGACGTGCAGATGGCAAATAAGCACTGAAAAGATGTTCAACAACAGCAATCTTCGGGGAAATGCAAATTAAAGATACAATGACATACTAGTACACACCTATCAGAATGGTAAAGGAAAAGATAGTGAACAGGGGTTCTTCCCCAATTACACGGTGGAGTGAGACACTTCAGGATTTGAACAATCATCAAGAAATGGCATAAAAATCTTTCTCAAAGCTCCAGAAAACCATTAAAGGATTGAAGTAACAGGGCAAGTGCGAAATAAAAAAAATAAAGTAAACGCCTAACTAAAAGCAGTGGTGCCCTGGCTGGCCCCTGCCCCATCCCTCACTAGTTCATCACACACCCAGCCCGTGCTCCCAGGGAAAATTCCAGTTCTAGAGGGAGCAGAGTAGCCCTAGAACCACATGCTGGGAGCATATATGTTTGGTCCAATCTCTCTGGTAGTGGCCTAAGAGAAGAGACTTGCCATCCCAAAACTTTGCTGATGCAAAGTAACAGAACTCTGTTGGCTTTTATGAAGGGTATTTATTTGTGGTAGAAGCTTACAGTCACAAGGACCTAAAGAGTCCAACTCAAAGTACCATGAGAGGTATTTTCTTACCCAATGTCATTTGCCACTTGCTGAAGCAAGATGGCAGTCAATGTCTGAGACGGTTCAGCCTTCCTTCTTCCTCTTAAGTCTTCATGGTCTCAGCTTCTTCTGTACTCAGCTGTAGGCTGGCATAAAGCTTATCTCTCTCACTCTGTGTTCTTCTTTTCTGTGTATCAATTTCCATATGAAAGTCTGTTTTATCAACCCCCCAAGGGAGTAGGGAGTCAACACTGAGTCTCACTCTACTGATGTGGTTGAATCAAAACCACGTCATCTTAACATAATTTAATCAGATGTCTCAGCTGGATCTAACACAATCAAAAGGTTATCACCTCGAGAGGAAGATATCAGTTTACAAACACAATCGATACCTCTTTTTGGAATTCATAAATAATATCAAATTGCCACAATGATCATTCTGAAAAAACAGAGAAAGTTTTCTTTATGTCCCTCTTCTTTTTTTTCCCCTCGCAAGGAAAGCTCTCTCATAACACTGGCTAGATACAAGTTTAAGGGAATAGATGCCTCAGAATTTAAATTCCTGTGGTAACACACAAAAAATAAAAATACACAATTTCAAGGAAAGGTTAAAAAACACATAAAGAAACCAAAAAAGAAGAAAAAACAACAACAAAAAACACACACAAAAACCAATAAAATAAAGACAAAGGAAAAAAAAGAGAAAAAAGCAACGAAACAACATTTTTTTAATTTAAAAAAAAAAAGAAAAAAACATACAAAGAAACAGGAAGTGATAGCCCACGCAAAGGAGAAAATTAAAGCTTTAGAAACCATCAATGAGGAGGACCAGATGTGGACATACCAAAGACTTTTAAATAATGGTTTAAAAATGATGGAGATAAATGAAAACATGGACAAATACCTAAAGGAAATCAGGGGAAAAAAGACATATGGACTCCATGCCCCGGAGGCTGGCGCCCATCTTCCACTGGCAGCACAAGCCACCTTGGGAGCTATTCCGCGGCTCGAATTGGAAGCTCCTTCTCCCAAAAATGGGGAGGAGACGATTGGGCACCGACTTCAGCTACTGATTGGTGGACTCAGCGGGCTAAAATATAATCCTAGGAACAGCTGAAGTTTGAACCTAACTAAATCAGAAAGAAGCCTGTAGCCACCATTTTAACTCCGTCCCTGACACAAGGGGAAGCAAATGGACTGAAAATCACAGTGCTGGTAGGGAACAGATTCTTTCCATCCAGTTCAGATAGCAGCTATAGCATAAGCCCCAGCCCCACTGCCAGCAGGGAGGAAGCTGGAGGGACCTGTGCCAGCCTCTCTGGGAAAATACAGGCCACACCACAGAGGCCAGTGATCATCCTACTCTGGCATTGCAAGCCACCTCAGGAGATATTCTATGGCTGGAATTGGAAGTTCCATTTCCCAAAAACAGGGGAGGAAGAGATGGATGGCCACTGACGTCGGCTGCTGATTGGTGGGTTCAGCTGGCTAAAGCATAACCCTGGGAACGGCTAGAGTTTTAGCCTGTCTGGGTCAGAAAGGAGCCAGTAGCCGCCATTTTGGCTCCACCCCTAGCATGAGGGGAAGCCGGGCTGACTGAAAATCACAATGATGGTAGGGACCAGCTTCTTTCACCCAGATCAGCCTGCAGCCCTAGCTTAGGCTTCAGCCTCTAGCAGGGAGGAAGCTGGCGGAACCTGCACCAACCTCTCTGGGTAACTGCAGGTACATTTGGCAGGCAGACTGAATAGTTGGAAGTCTAAAGGGGCAGCTGCAGTCATTTTGCAGCTGTACAGCATAGATTGCTGCCCATACCTGCAGTTCCATCCCTGCCCTAGGCAGGGGAGAAAGGGGCTTGAAACTTCATCAGTCTCTCTGGGCAACTACAGTCTAGGCCTGCACAACTTGGATTATTACACACAGCTGTGGCTCTGTCCCTTCACCTGGCAAAGGAGAAAGTTGGACAAAGCTTCATTGGTCCCTGGGGAAATGAGGGCAGCTTGAGCTTCCACAGTTTACAGCACCAACTATATCATTGGCTCCTACTATACAACCAGCAAGGGAGAAAGGACAAGAAAGCCCTAAACTAAAGAGAAAAACTGCACCCAGAATAAATACATCTAGTAAGCCAGATGCCAAGACTCCAACAAAAAATTACAATCCATACAAACAAACAGGACGATATGGCCCTGTAAAAGGAAAAAGATAAGCCTCCAGATGACTTAAAGGAGTTGAGACAACTAATCATAGATGTTCAAACAAATCTCCTTAAACAAATTCAATGAGTTGGCTAAAGAGATTAAGGATATTAAGAAGACACTGGATGAGCACAAAGAAGAATTTGAAAGTATACATAGAAAAATAGCATATCATATGAGAATGAAAGGCAATAAATAAAATAAAAAATACATAGGAATCATGTAATAGCGGGTTTGAGGCAGAAGAAAGGATTGGTGGACTTGAAGAAATGGCCTCTGAAAACTAACATACAAAAGAATAGATGGAGAAAAGAATGGAAAAAATTGAACAAGGTCTCAGGGAACTAAACAACAGCAAGAGACGTGCAAACATACACATCATGGGTGTCCCAGAAGGAGAAGAAAAGGGAAAAGGGGCAGAAGGAATATTTGAAGAAATAATGGTAGAAAATTTTCCAACCCTATTGAAGGACATGGATAACCATGTCCAAGAAGCACAACGTACTCTCATCCAAATAAATCCAAATAGACCAATTCCGAGACACATACTAATCAGAATGTCAAATGTCAAAGACAGAGAGAATTCTGAGAGCAGCAAGAGAAAAGCAATGCATAATATAACAATAAGATGAAGTGTCATTTTCTCGTCAGAAACCATGGAGGCAAGAAGACAGTGGTATGAAATACTTAACATACTGCAAGAGAAAAACTTCCAGCTAAGAATCTTATATCTGGCAAGACTGTCTTTCAAAAATGAGGGTGAGTTTAGAATATTCACAGATAAACAGAAACTGAGAGAGTTTATAACTGAGACAAGCCTTGCAGGAAATACTAAAGAGTGTGCTACAGCCTGAAAAGAAAAAACAGGAAAAAGAGGCTTGGAAGAGAGTCTAGAAATGATGATTATATCAGTAAAAGTAACTTAAAAAGTCTCAAAAGAGTGGTGAAAATAAAATATGACAGATGAAACCCAAATATTTAGGAATAACAATTAACCAACAATGTAAAGTACTTGTATTGAGAAAACAACAACTCATTGTTAAAAGAAATCAAAAAAGGCCTAAATAATTCCATGCTCAAAGATTGGAAGACTAAATATCATTAATATGTCACTTCTACTCAAATTGATATACAAATTCAGTGCAATCCTGATAAAAATTTCACCAACATTATTTTTAAAGATTTATTTATTTATTTCTCCGCCCCCCGCCCCATTGTTTTGCACTTGCTGTCTGCTGTGTCCATTCACTGTTTGTTCTTCTGTGTCTGCCTGTTTTCTCTTGAGGCGGCACCAGGAATTGATCCTGGGACCTTCCAGAGTGGGAGAGAGGTGCTCAATCCCTTTAAGACCTCAGCTCCCTGGTCTGCTGCATCTCTTATTGTCTCTCCTCTGTGTCTCTTTTCGTTGTGTCATCTTCCTGCACCAGCGCTCCACATGGGCCAGCACTCCTGAGCATGCCAGCATTTCTGCACAGGCCAGCACTTCTGCATGGGCCAGCATTCCACATGGGTCAGCACTCCGCATGGGCCAGCTCTCCACTCAGGCCAGCTCATCGCACAGACTAGCTTGCCTTCAACAGGAGACCCCAGGAATCGAACCCTGACTTCCCATATGGTAGAAGGGAGCCCAATCGCTTGAGCCACATCCACTTCCCCAGCATTTTAAAAATAAATGGAAAACACAATTATCAAATTTATTTGGAAGGGTAAGGGGTCCTGAATAGCCAGAAACATCTTAAAGAAAGAAAAGCGAAGTCAGAGGACTCTTACTTCTGGACTTTAAATCATATTACCTAGCTACAGAGGTAAAAACAGCATAGTACTGGAATAAAAGCAGACACATAGACCAATAGAACTGAACTGATGGTTCGGAAACACACCCTCCCATCTAGGGTCAAGGATTTTTGACAAATCTGTCAAACCGACCCAGCTCAGGCATAACAGTCATTCAACGAATGGTGCTGAGAGAACTGGATATCCATAGCCAAAAGAAAGAAAGAGGACCCCTATCTTACACCTTATACAAAAATTAACTCAAAATGGAACAAAAACCTAAATATAAAAGCAAGAACCATAAAGCTTCTAGAAGAAAATGTAGGAAAATATTTTCAAGACCTGGTGGTAGGTGGTGGATTCTTAAAGGAGATAAGAGGAGGACTGAGATGGAAATCTTCAAGACCTATTGGTAGATGGTGGTTTCTTAAACCTTGCACCAAAAGCAAGAGCAATGAAAGAAAAGAATGTTAAATGGGACCTCCTCAATCCTTTTGTGATTCAATGGACTTTGTCAAGAAGGTGAAAAGGCAACCCACTCAACGGGAGAAAATATTTGGAAACCACATATCTGATAAGGGTTTGATTTCCATGGTATATAAAGAGATCAAACAACAAGAGCAAGCAACCCAACTGAAAAATGGGCAAAAGACTTGAATAGTCATTGCACCCAAAAGGAAATATAAATGGTGAAAAAGCACATAAAAAAGTGTTCAATATCACTAGCTATTAGGGAAATGCAAATCAAAACTACAATGAGATATCACTTCACACCTCACAGAATGGCCATTATTTAAAAAATAGGAAACAACAAGTGCTAGAGAGAATGTGGAGAAATAGGACCACTCCTTCACTATTGCTGGGAATGTAAAATGGTGCAGCCTCTGCAGAAGATAGTTTGGCAGTTCCTCAGGAAGCTAAATATAGAACTGCTGTATGATCCAGCAATCCCTCTACTAGGAATGTATTGAGAAGAACTGAAAATAATGATGCAAACACATTTGCATACAGATGTTCACAGCAGCATTATTCACAATTGCCAATAGATGGAAACAACCCAAGTGTCCATCACCAATGAATGGGTAAACAAAACGTGGTATACACATACAATGGAATAGTATGCTGCTGTAAGAAGAAATGAAATTGGGACACATATGATAACATGGGTAGATCATGAAGACTTTAGGCTAAGTGAAGTAAGCCAGACACAGAAGGACAAATATTGTATGGTCTCACTAATATAAACTAAATATGAAGAACAAACACATGGAGCTAAAACCTAGACTATAGGTCACTAGGAGGTAGGATGAGGGTTAAAAAGGGGTACTGATGCTATATATATATATATGTAGAATTTTCAATTAGCTTGACTGTAAAAGTGTGGAAATGAATAGAGTTGATGGTAACACATTATAGTGAGTACAACGAACATGTCTGGTTTATAAATGGGATTGTGGTTTAAAGGGCTAGTCTAGGGATATAAATGTCAACTGAAAGAAAGCTAGAGCATAATCTAGGGACTGAATAACACAGTGAACCAAGAAGTGGATGAGGATTGTGGTTAATAATACAAATACAAGAATATTCTTCAATGAACAAGAACAAATGTATGTCACCATTACAAGGTGGTAAGAATATGGTGATGCATGGGAAAAATACAATTAATGTAACTTACGGATTTTTGTTAACAGCAATATTGTAATATTCTTCCACCAGTGTCAAAGAAGGTACTATATCAACACTAAGGGTCAATAATAGGTGGGTATGGGACTTTTTTTCTTTTGGACTAAGGAAAACATTCAAAGGTTTACTGGGGCAATGTCTGTACAACTCTGTAATTAAAGTGAAAGCCACTGAGTGTAAACTTTGGCTAGAATGTACAGGCATGGGACTGTATAATACAGTGAACAATGTGGAGGAAGATGGACTGTGGTTAATAAATATGAGAGTGTTCTCTCATGAACTATAACAAATGTAGAATATGACTACATAGTGTTAATAATAGTTCATGTAAGAAAAAATATACCAACTGTACTGTATGGACCATAGTTAGTGGTAATAGTCTGATGATGTTCTTTCATAATCTGTAAACAAATGTTCCACAACAATGTAAGGTGTTGAAGGAGGGGTGAAGTATGGGAACTCTGCACATTATGCATGACTGCTCTGTAAGCTCACAACTTCTCTAATAATTTTTTTTTTTAATGAGGGAGAGGACTTCTGGGAAGATGGCAGTTTAGAAAGGCATGGAACTCTCCTCTCCCAGAAAACTAGCTATAGCTGAGGCAGAAACGGCCTAGAAAAAAATGTTCTAGGGTTTAGGACACCAGGGGAAGACTGGACACCACCCAGAAGAAAGAAGGGCACAGGAAAAGATTCTCCATGGAAATACTATGAGAAGAAGCTGCGGCTCCAGCCACCAGCACCCAATCCCACACTATAAGCAGAAAATTTTGAATTCTCCAGCCTGGAGTTGGTGGCTATAGACAAAGGGGGCCGCAGGGATCCACCTCCCCAGGAAAGGAGAGAGAGAAAAGGACATAGCCAAATGCTGATTCATATTTTTAATCCCTGAATGACCATTAAATTTTTGGCTTTTGGCCAAAAGTTTTGGTCCACTGTTTCCCATGAGTACCTCCAGGCCTGTTGTAGCCGCATCATTGTTTACCCTAGAAGCTGGCATGAGACTAAAGAAATCTGACCCTCAGTCATCATTTCTACTGACCAGGACCAGTTGTTGAGGATGCAGAAGTGGAATTATTTCCTACCAGGTAAAAGGGAGTAGACTGCTAGCAAAGGTTGGAGAAAAACCTCTGAGAAAGTTTGGATTGCTAGGCTCTTAGCCTCCAGGCAAGATACTCTGTCACAATGATCCAGCCTGTGTTGCAATGAACACACTCCAACCAGGCTTTGAATTGAAAGGCCTGTAAAAGAACATCATTTGCTGCCGGAAAAAGGGAATGCATGTCAGGGAATAAGCAGGACAGGCTTTTTCCAGCCTTTACAACCTTCCACCCCAAAGACCTTGGAAGCAACCCATTATGGGACCTCCTCGAAATTATACACTTTTGCACCTCAAAGGACTTTGTCAAAAGGGTGAAAAGACAACCAAATCAATGGGAGAAAATATTTGGCAATCACATATTCGATAAGGGTTTAATATACATGATATATAAAGAGATCATACAACTCAACAATAAAAAGACAAACTACCCAATTAAAAAATGGGCAAAAGACAACTGCCCAAAGAAGAAATACAAATGGTGAAGAAACACATGAAAAAATGTTCAACATCACTAGTGATTAGGGAAATGCAAATCAAAACTACAATGAGATATCATTTCACACCTATTAGACTAGCCACTATTAAAGTCAGAAAACTGTAAATGTTGGAGAGTATATGGAGAGATAGGAATGCTTACACATTGTTGGTGGGAATGTAGAATGGCACAGCCACTGTGGAGGACTGTTTGGCAGGTCCTAAAGAATTTGCATATAGACTTGTCATGTGACCCAGCAATACCATTACTAGGTATGTACCCAGAAGAACTGAGAAGAGACATGAACAGACATTTGCACACCAATGTTCATAGTGGCATTATTCACAATTGCCAAAAGTTGGAAACAACCCAAGTGTCCATCAACTGATGAATGGAAAAACGAATTGTAGTGTATACATAATGATAGGTATTATGCAGTGGTAAGAAGAAATGAAGTCATGAAGCATATGACAACATGGATGAACCTGGAGGACATTATGTTGAATAAAGCAAGCCAGACACAAAAGGACAAATACTGTATGATTGTGCTATTATGAACTAAATATATTGTGTAAACTCATAGAGTTAATAATTAGAATATAAGTCACCAGAAAATAGAAGGAGGATAGCGAATGGAAAGGTGAGGGTTATTCTGTGCAGAATTGGTATAAAGGTTGCTTGTAAATCTTTGGAAATGAATAGAAATGGTGAAAGTATATCATGGTGTTTGTAACGAGAAGTGATATTGTATGGGTAAGACAATGGTTGAAAGGGAAAGTCTAAGGTCATGTATATTACTAGAAGAAAAGCTAAAAACTGTAACATGGTCTGTATAAAACCTCAATGTAAAACATGAATATGGGGGATATTGCATATATAAGACTGTTTTTACAAAATATAAATACAAATATACTAGAGAGAAAGAAAAAGAATAGCAGCTATGTATGGCAGGCGAGGCATAGAGAGATTGGGAGGTGATGAGTATTGTTTGTTGTTTATTATTATTATTGGAATGATGAAAGTGCTCTGGAAATGACTGGGGTGATGAATGCACACATATATATGATTACACTGAATACCACTGATTTTACTCTTTGGATGGTTTTATGCTTTATTTATATGTAATAATAAAATTGATTTGTTAAAAAAGTAAATAAGAGGGAAAAAAAAGATATAGGCTGACAAAATGGATTAAAAAAAACCATGAGCCATCCATATGCTGCTTACAAGAGACTCACCTTCGACCCAGGGATACAAACTGGTTGAAAGTGAAAGGCTAGAAAGAGATACTCCACACAAACAGTAAACAAAAAAGAGCAGGGGTAGCTATACTAATATTGGACAAAACAGACTTTAAATGCGAAAAAGTTATAAGAGATACAAAAGGTCATTATATATTAATAAAAGGACAATCCACCAGGAAGACATAACATTCATAAATATCCATGCACCTAACCAGGGTGCCCCCAAATACATGAGACAACACCTGGCAAAACTGAAGGGAGAAACAGACATCTCTACAATTATAGTTGGAGACTTCAACACACTACTCACATCATTAGATAGAACTACACAGAAGATCAACAAGGAAACAGAGATTTTAAACAATATGATAAACAAGCTAGACCTAACAGACATTCAGAATGTTGCACCTCAGATCAGCAGGTTATACATTCTTCTCAAGTGCTCTTGGATCTTTCTCGGGGATAGACTATATGTTAAGTCCCAAGGCAGGGAAAAAAAAAGAGAGAAGATACATAAAAATAAAATCAGAAATGAAAGGAGGATGTTACAACTGAACCCAAAGAAATAAAAAGGATCATAAGAGGCTTTATGAGAAATGGTATACCAAGAAACTAAACAAACTAGAGGAAATGAGCAAATTCCTCGAAAAACACAAACAACCTACACTGATGCTAGTAGATATACAAGAAACTCAACAAACCAATCACATTTAAAGAGATTGAATCAGTCATCAAAAATCTCCCAAGAAAGAAAAATCCAGGACCCAATGGCTTCACAGGTAAATTCTACCAAGCACTTCAAGAAGAACTAAAATTAAACCTGTTTAACATCTTCCAAAAAACTGAAGAGGAGGGAAAATGACCAAACATATTTTATGATGCCAACATCACCCTAATACCAAAGCCAGATAAAAAAACTCAAGAAAAGAAATTTACAATCACTCAAATTAACATAGATGTAAAAATTCTAAACAAAATACTTACAAATAGAATCCAGCAGCATATCAACGGAATTATACACCACAACCAAGCAGATTTATTCCTGGTATGCAAGTTTGGTTCAACATAAGGAAATCAATTAACACATATACCACATTAACAAATTGAAGGAAAAAAACCACATGACCAAATCAATGATGCACAAAAGGCATTTGACAAAATTCTATATGTTTTCTTGATAAAAACATTTTGCAACATAGGAATAGAGAGACCATTCCTCAATATGATAAAGCGCATATATGAAAAAACTCACAGCCAACATCATACTCAATGGGGAAAGGTTAAAAGCTTTCCCTCTAAGATCACGAACAAGATAAGAATGCCCACTGCCAACACTGTTATTCAATATCATGCTTGAAGTAATAGCTAGAGTAATTAGACAAGAAAAGGAGCAAACAAACGGCATCCAAATAGTAAAAGAGGAAGTAAAACACTCACTATTTGCAAATGACATGATCCTATATTTAGTAAATTCTAAAATGTCTACAACAAAGCTACTTGAGCTAATAAATGAGTTCAGCAAAGTGGCAGGATACAGGATCAACACGTAAAAATCAGGAACGCCTGAAGTCTAGGAAAATCCCCTAAGATGGGTGCTGGTTCTGTCCATCCCAGTCTCCCCTCTCACAGACCAAGGCAAATCTCCCCACTAATAAAATGTTCAGTGTCAGCAGAAAAAAAAAATCAGTAATGTTTCTGTACACTAGTATTAGACAATCTGCGGAGGAAATCAGGAAAAAAAATTTCATTCACAATAGCAACAAAAAGACTCAAATATCTACGAATAGGTTTAACCAAAGAAGTTCAGGACCTATATTCAGAAAACTGCAAAACAATGCTAAAAGAGATAAATGAAGACCTAAACTAATGGAAAGACATACCGTGTTCATGGATTGGAAGACTAAATATAGTGAAGATGCCAATCCTACCCAAACTGATTTATAGATTCAATGCAATACCAATCAAAATTTTAACAGCCTATTTTACAGAAATAGAAAAGGAAATTACCAAATTTATTTGGAAAGGAAAGTGTACCTGAATAGTCAAAATCATCCTAAAAAAGAAGAGTGATGTGGGAGGACTTTCACTTCCTGGCCTTCAAACATACTACAAAGCTACAGTGGTCAAAACAGCATGGTTTTGGAAGAAAGATAGACATACTGATCAGTGGAATAGAATTGAGAGTCCAGAAATAAACCCTCACCTCTACAGCCAACTAGTTTTTTATAAACCTACAAAATCTATGTTAATGGGACAAAACAATCCCTTCAACAAATAGTACTGAGAGAACTGGATATCCATAAACAAAAGAATCAAAGTATACCCCTATCTCACTCCCTATAGAAAAATCAACTCGAAATGGATTAAAGACCTAAATATAAAAGCCAGGACCATTAAACTACTAGAAGAAAATGTAGAGAAACATCTTCAAGATCTTGTGGAGGTTGGTGGTTTCTTGGATCTTAAGCCCAAAGTATGCGCAACAAAAAAATATATAGATAAATGGTACCTCCTCAAAAGTAAACACTTTTGTACCTCAATGGACTTTGTCAAAAGGGTAAAAAGGCAGCCAAGTCAATGAAAGAAAACATTTGGAAATTACATATCCAATAAGGGTTTAATATTCATGATATATAAAGAGATGCTACAACTAAACAACAAAAAAGGCAAATAATCCCATTTAAAAAAAATGGGCAAAAAGTGGATACTACCCCAAATAGTGGGACTCCTGAGGGATCTAGAGACACCCAGGTCCTTTGATCAGGGCAGAAAGCTCCAGAGTTTGCCTTGCCAGTGGGCCCTGCTTTGGAGTTTGTGCTCCTGAGAGTGACAGAGTTGGACTCAATTATGGCTTCTCTACACATGGCTCTTCTGTCCCTCCTATTTAAACCTATACTTGGTGCTGGAGTTTGTAGGTATACATCCAAGAGACTGGAGTCTTTGGGCTGACCATGTGCCAGCTGGGCCCGGAACCTCAGCAGAGTTGCAACACCTACTCTCCAGTTCATTGGACTCACCCAGGGCAACTAACAAGGAGGTGAGGTATGACAACCACCATACCAAGGAAACAAAAGAACCGACAACTGCAAGTAACAGAGTCTCACCCATCAGCTGTATGGGATCAAAGCCTCCTCTCAATTAGAGGTGAAGTGTACATCACCATCCCAGAATCCTCAGGACTAGGGAATGAACTATGGACTAGAGTGGAATTACTGGTATTCTACTATAGACATATTGTGATTCTAGCATTGAAAGAAATTACAACATTGATGTGGAGGTAGTGACCGCTGGAGGCTCTGGGGGCAGGGAGAGGGAAAAACAGTAGTAATACAGGGGCTTTCTGGGACTTGGGAATCGTTCTGAATGACACTGCATTGGCAGATACAGGCCATTTATATCGTCACATAACATGCAGAACTGTGTGGGAGAGAGTGTCAACTACAATGTGATCTATGGTCCATTCTCAGTGGCAAAGCCCCAGGATGCATTTATCAATTGCAATGAATGTGCCACACTAATGAAGGATGGTTATGTGGGAGGGTGTGGGAGGTGTGGGGAGTGGGGCATATGGGAATACCTATATTTTTTGTGTAACATTTATGTAATCTAAGTATCTTTTTAAAATTTTTTTAGAATTAATTTTTAAAAAGTGGGCAAAAGACTTGGATAGACATTTGTCCAAAGAAGAAATACAAATGGCGAAAAAACACATGAAAAAATGTTCAACATAACTAGCGATTGGGAAAATGCCAATCAAAGCTGCTATGAGATATCATTTCACATCTATTAGAATGGCCACTATTAAAAAGAGAGAGAACAAGTGTTGGAGAGGATGTGGAGAGATAGGAACACTTATTCACAGTTGGTGGGAATGTAGAATGATACAGCCAGTGTGGAGGATTGTAAAGCTGAATAGAGATTTGCCACATGACCCAGCAATACCATTACTGGGTTTATCCAGAAGAACTGAGACCAGTGACACAAACAGCCATCTACACACCGATGTTCATAATGGCATTATTCACGATTGCCAGAAGATGGAAACAACACAGGTGTCCATCAACCAATGAATGGATAAACAACCTGTGGTATATACATATGATGGAATATTAAGCAGCTGTAAGTTGTGAAGCATTTGGATGAACCAGAGGGACATTATGTTGAGTGAAGTAAGCCAGACACAAAAGGACAAATACTGTATGATTGTGCTATTATAACAATATATATTGTGCAATCTTATGGAGTTAACTAGAATATAGGTCACCAGAAAATAGAAATTCGGTTAGAAAATGGAATGCTGAGGGTTAATGTGTGCAGAATTGGTAAAAAAATTATGTGTTAATCTTTGGAAATTAACAGAAAAGGTGAAAGTACAACATATTGTTTGTAATTAGCAGTGCTATTATATGGGTATGACTGGTTGAAAGGGAAAGTCTCAGGTCATGCATATTACTAAAGGAAAGCTACAAAATGTAACATGGGTCTGTATAGCATAGTAAAACCTCATGTGAAAGATGAATATGGGTAATATTGCATATATAAATTTTTTATTTGAAAGTAAATAAATGTTATGTATGTTAAAAAAAACATTATGCTAAGTGAAAAAAAACAGACACAAAGTACTACAAATTGTATGATTCCATTTAAATAAAATGTAAATATAAATCAATTTATAAAGATGGAATCAGAAAAGTTATGTAGGACTGGGGAAGGATAGAGGGATTGAGAAGTGACTGCTAAGGGGTACAGAGTTTTTCTTTTTGGAGTAGTGAAATTGTTCTAAAAATTTTTGTGGTGAAGAATGTACAACATTGTGATTATACTAAAAGGTAGGTATGTGACTACATCTCAATAAAACTGCTTTTTCAAAAATGAGAATGATATTAAGACATTCTCAGATAAACAAAAGCCTAGAGATTTCTTGACCACTAGACCAGCCTTAGAAGAGACACTAAAGAGAGTTCTGCAGGTTGAAAGGAAAGGACAATAGACAATTGACTGATGTTGGATGAAGAATAAGGATTTGCAGTAAGGGTAATATCATAGGTAAATATAAATACCAGTACTATTGTGATTTTTGTTCCTACTTTGTACTTCCTACAGGATTTAAAAGGTAAATGCATAAAATGTAAATGAGAAATCAGTGGTTTTGGACTCATAATATATAGATATGTAATTTGTGACAAAAACTACATAAAGGTGAGGAGACTGAGGTATAGGAACATAGTTTGTATATACTATTAAAGTTAAGCTGGTATCAAAGTAAATAAGATAACTTGTTATATATAGATTTAGGATGTTAAATCTAAGCACCATAGTAATTAGAAAGAAAATATCAGAGAAAATGGAAGCTCATAGGAACAGAAATTAGGGTATAGGTAGTTAGGAGTGGGAGACAGGGGAATGGGAAGTTAATGCATCATGGGTATAAGGTTTCTGTTTAGGGAGATGGTAAAGTTTTGGTAATGAAAGGTGGTAAGGGTACCACAATACTTTGAATGTGATTAATCCCACTGAGTGATATGTTTGGGAGTGGTTGAGATGAGAAAGTTTTTGTTGTATGTATGTTCCCAAAATTTAAAAACAAAGAAGGAAAGATCAACTAAAGAGACAATGACAATTAAATGCAATACATGATCCTGGATAGGACAAAACAAGGGAGGAGAAAAGACTCAAAGGGCCATTATTGGTAAATATGAAAAACTGGAATATAGACTTAAACTTCCTATCAATGTTAAATTTCATGAACTTGATAACCTGCATGTAAGGTGGTTACATAAGTGATTATCCTTATTCCTATGAAATGTACATGGCAATATTAAGTGTTAAAGGAGCATGTTGAATACAACCTACACACAAGGGCCCAGAAATGGACTGATAAGCAGATGATTATGATTTATATAAAGATAGATATACAGACAGATGGATGAATAGATAGAATAACATGGCAAATCTGGGGGAGTAAGGGTGTGTTGGAATTCTCTGAATGGGGTTTGTATTATTTTTGTAACTGTCTATAAGTTGCATTGTATTTCAAAATAAAAGGTGTTGTTTTTTTTAATATAGTGACCATACCAAAATCTGCAAAAGAGGAAGAGAAAAGGGATGACACACATCACCGGTGGTACAAACACTCTAAAAAACAGTTTGGCAGTGTCTTATGAAACTAAACATACAATTACCATACAACACAGAAACTGCATTCCTGAGTATTTATTCCAGAGAAATGAAGCCATAAATAAAACTTGTATAGCTATTAATATAGGAAAAAATACTTTTTGACAGAGTATTACTAAAATATATAAAATCACTGCAAGAAAAGTATTAAATTCACCAAGGACATATAATATTTTAAAATTTCTATGTACCTAATAAAACAGTCTCTAAATAGAAAAACATTAATTGTCAAAAAGACGAGAATAGGGGTGCCTAAGGGTTGCCACCTGAGAGTCTCCTTGTTTCTCAAATGTGGCCTCTCTCTAAGCCAAACTCAGCATATGAATGCATTACCTTCCACCCCAACGTGGGGCATGACTCCCGGGGATGAGCCTCCCTGGCAATAAGGAATTAATACCAAGTGCCAACTGGCAATACGACTGAAAAAGACCTTGAATAAAAGGGAGAAAAGGTAAAGAGAAATGAGTTCATGTGGCTAAGAGACTTCAAAGAGAATCGGGAGGTCATCCCAGAGGTAACGCTTATACACACCTCAGTAGGATCTCATAGAACACCAAAGTGCATATCACCCCACACAGAGGGGCTTCTGAGGGCTCTGGAGACACCCAGGTCCTATATAAGGGGGGATAGCCCCAGAGATTGACGCCTTATCGGTGGGCTCTACTTTTGAATCTGTGCTCCTGAGAGTGACAGAGTTAGACTCAAATAAGTTCTCCCTGCACATGGTCCATCAGTCCCTTCTATTCAAACCTATATGTGATGCAGGAGTTTTCAGGTCTACTTCCGGAGACTTGAGCCTCTGGCCTACCTATGTGTCAGCTGTGCCTGGAATCTCGGTGGAGCTGCAACTCCTACCCTACAGCTCAATGGACTCACCCAAGTCACCTGGCGAGGAGACGACAATGGGCAACGGCCATCCCAGGGAATGGAGAGGGCCTGCAGCTGCAGGCAGGATAATCCCATCCACCGTATCCATGGGATATAAGCCCTCTCTCACTTGGAGGTGGAGTAGACATCACCATCCCAGTCCCCTCAGGATTGGGGGAAGAACTATGGACTAGAGTGGACTTAATGGTATTCTGTTGTAGACATACTGTGATTCAAGCAACGAAAGAAATTATACCAGTGAGATGGAGCCGGTGGTCACTGGATGCTTTGGGGGCAGGGAGGGGAAGGGCAGTTGAAATAGAGGGGCTTTTTCGGGACTTGGGGGTTGTCCTGAGTGGCATTGCGGTGATGGATGTAGGCCATTTTACATCACCATATACCATGCAGAACTGTGTGGGAGAGATTGTGGTCTACGATGTGAACTGTGGTCTATGCTTGGTGGCAAGGTTCCAGGATGTGTATATCCATTGCGGGTGATGTGCCACATTGATGAAGGATGTTTGTGTGGGATGTTGTGGGAGGTGTGGGAGGTAGAGAACATGGGAATCCCTGTAATTTCTGTGTAATATTTAGGTAATCTAAGTACCTTTTTAAAAAAAAAAAAAAAAAAATATATATATATATATATATATATAACATTTATGTAAGCAAATGCACATATATGCATATATAATTATATATCATTTTACAAATATTGGTATGTATTGTGAAAAATTTTATTTTTACCCACAATAAATATTTTTTAAAAAATGAAAAAAAAAGATAAGAATAAATTTAAAAATCAACAAACAGTGAAAGATTTTAATATGACTCTCTCAATAATCCAAAGAGAGGCAGAAAAATAAATCTACAAAAATGCAAAGAATCTGAACAATACAAATACACATTTTTGGAATATTTCAGCCAACAATTATACATTTCTTAATTATTCTAGCCAACAACTATAGAAAATGCAATGCAATCAAAATAGAAACTTATAAGAAAAGTAAAAATTAGAAAATCACCATATGTTGGAAAATAAGCACATTTCTAAATAAGTCAGTGAGCAAAGAAGAAATCCAAAAGGAAATAAGAACATATTTTCAACTGAATTATTAAAATTGTGAAATAGAGCTGATGAAATATTTAGTGAAAGCTTTATAGACTTAAATGCAGATAAAATTAATAAGGCAAAATTTATCTGGAGAAGTCAGAAAAAGAATGACAAATACATAAGCAGAAAAAAAGAAATAATGATGACAATATAATTTTATGAAATAGAAATCAAAGTAGCAAATATTAAAAAGCCAAAACATTATAAAAATAAGATATTCAAAACAAATCTATGCCAAAAATTTTTAGAAAATTTAGAGGAAAAGTAAAAATTCCCAGAAAAAAAAATAAAATAACTGAGCAAAACAGAGTCCAGAAGATATGGGAAACCTGTATGGTCACAAACCATTAGAAGAATGAAATCAGAAATCAAATATCATTCCCCTCAAAAAATTAATAAATAATACTAAATATTAGACCAAATCATTGGTGAATTCTACCAAAAATTCAGAGAGGAAATATCCCAACCATACTTAACCTCTTCCAGAACATACAAAATGAGAAAATAATCATTTTTTGAGGCTAGTATACACTTAATACTAAAATCTGACAAAGTAGAAGAAATAAACTACAAACCAAGTTTACTTATGAATAAGGATACAAAAGACCTAAAAGAAAAAAAAAAAAAAAAAAACATAATCAAGCAATGTATAAAACAGAATTTAAAAACCCAGAGTAATAAAACTAGATTTATACCCAGGTATGCAAAGTTGTTTAACATTAGAAAATTAATAGTTTAGAAGCAAATAAAAATAAATCAAAGGAGAAAATCATATCACAATCTCAATATATGCCTAAAAAAATAATTTTATGAAAGTAAATATCCATTCATTTTAAAACTTATTGGTCCATTAGAAATAGATAGTAACTCCCTTCTCCAAAGCAGAGATTCAGTGATAAATAATTGCACCCACACATACATAACTGCTTTGTACCTGGCATAGATTAGAGACTGAATGAATAAATAAATGAGTAATGCTTTGAAAGTACCAATGAAGAGTCAAAAGAAGGTTTCCAACTGCCTTCCAACTCCATTTTGTGGAAAGTGGGAGAACATGCAGCCTCTATTCAAAAGGATTGCAGAGGAAGCAGATTCCTCAAGTTTTGATTAAAGCCAGAATATAAAGGACACTTTTACTAATATGTTGAGGAATGAAGAAATTTTATGCACTACCTAGAATAAGGATTTCAAAAAACTCATTTGAAAATATTGTAAAGTATAACAATGGGAGGTAAAGACAGGGAGAAAAGCAAAAATTAACAAAAGAATGAAAAAAAGTAATGGATTTTAGCCAAAGATGACTGATAAGTTCTCATGGGAAACTTAGCACTTCCTCCAAATAGAATCCTATTTTAAACAATTCTTAAAACACAATGGAGAAAACTTAAATATTCAGAACTTTCTCCCCTGTGGTAGGTTGACTTATGTACCCTAGGAAAAAAAACATGCTTTTAGTCTTAATTCATTCCTGGGTTGTGAACCCATGTTAAACAGGACCTTTAGAAGATGTTAATTTTAGGGATGGATCTTAATCCTATGACTATAGGCCTTACAGAGAGGGCACTTGGAGAAAGCCACCATGGAGAAGAAGAAGCTGAAATAAACGGAAGCTGGAAGAGAAAGGAGAGGATATCATCAAGTGCACTGCCATGTGACACAAAAGCCAAGGATACAAAATTACCAGCAGCCAGCTCTAGAACAGGACAGTCTTAAGGGAGAAAGGATTGTCTTGCTGACACCCCAATTTTGGACTTCTCCTAGCCCCAAAAAACATGAGCTAATAAATTCCCATTGTTTAAGCCAACCCATTGCAAGGTATGTGTTTTAGCAGCCAGGTAACTAAGATATTAACTATAAATTTTCCTTAAATCTGATGACTGATAACTTCTATCAACCAACAAGTACTGGCAAGTAACAAATTAATTTAGGTAGTAACAAGCAAATATTAAAAGAAAAACAAACATTAGCTGATCATGATTAATTTAAATAGATTGTTCAATGCAGGAGGGAGTAGTCTACGGTAGACCAAATCTCTTGCTGACAAATGGAAAACACAAAAAAATTTAAAAACAAAGAGAACTAAAGGGGCTAAGATTCTAAAGAGAATTGCTGAGAAGTAAAATGATAAAATGCAGCTATTTGCCAATTATGTGCATAAACAAGAAACCAAGATGCTGGCTTGGCCCAGGCAGAATGCTGCTGCTGAGGGACAGAAAACTCAGCATATCTTTTGGGGTTCTCAAGAAACTAGAGAAGCAACTGGTTCTGGGAAGATGGTGTTAGAGTAGATATGCAGGGCTCAACACACAAAAACAGCTGAGGAAGGGCAGAAACTGTCCAAAGGAGCTGCTTTGGAGACCTGTAGACCAGGAGAGTGCCACGTGCATTGTCCAGGAGGGAGTGGGGACAGAGAGATAAAGTGCTGAAACAGAAACCATGAGTATTCACCCCCGGAACTAGGAATGGAACCCATCCCCCACCCTCAAGGCAAACAGATAAAACTCATGGCTGGCTGACAGTGATCAACTGACAAGGGAACAGACATCTTCCTCCCTGGAAAGAGGGAGAATAAGACAGAGGGGTGAGCATGGTTTCTCTTCAGTGAGTTTAAACAGCAGGATCCCACTTTGAATCGTGGCTTTAACTGCCCCAGAAACATCGACCAATGGAGGTTGAAAGAGTCATGTCTGAGGTAAGGTTTGTTGAAGGGTGCTATCTGATGGCAGGCTGGGAAAATAAAGGAAGAAAAGGGATTTCTGGAGTCACTCACGTCCCTATCCCAAGACCAAGATGAATTTGGTCTACACCCCATCAGTGGTCCCTAGCCCTGTTTTAGTAACTTGAACAGGGCAATTTTAAAGATTTAGAATAACTTGAACCAAAAATCAAAGAAGAGCCATAAAACAAAACCACTAGACGAGAGAGAGAAATTGACCATCAGAGTAAACTCACCAACATAACCAGATGCCTGGACATCAGCAAAAAACTACAAGTCATACAAAGATACAGGAGGATTTGCTGTGTGAGAGAAACAAATTGAAAATCCTAATGAGACACAGGATTTAAACAATGAGTCACACAAATATACTAAATCAATTCAAGGAGGTAAAAGAAAATATGGCTAAAGAGATTAAGGATATTAAGAAGATACTGGATGAGCAAAAGAAGAATTTGAAAGCTTGCAAAGAAAAGTAACAAGAATGAAATGAAAGCTTATGGGAATGATGGATGATGGATGAATTATGGATGATGTGGCAGTCTGAGATTATTTTATGAATCCCAAAAAGAGAAAGATTATGTTTGTAAACTATTCCTCTGGGTGTAATACCTTTGATTGTATTAAATTCAGTTGAGGGGACTTTGATTAGATTACCTGTTAAGATTGCTGTAGAGTTCGTTTTGTTTTGTTTTTTCTCTCTTTCTTTTTTTCTGTAGAGTTTTTAATGGACTATGTCAATGATGCATGACTCAGGTTGAGTCGGTGTACCCATGTTGGGTCTGATATAAACGGACTCACACAGACAGACACAGGAAAATAAAGCCAACATATATGGTTCTGCATCTGCAATGTAAGACAAAAAATCACTTAAGCACAATGCCCCAAGAGACTGGGTCCACAGAGCAGCTCAAGAGGAGATGGTGAGCCCAGAGAAGAAGGCTGAAACCTCAGCAGAGATCAGCAGCCATCTTGCTTCACCACATGGCAATATGCCAGATCAACAATAGGTGACTTTGGTGAGAAAGCATCTCTGATGGTGCCTTGGTTTGGACTTTTCACAGCCTTGGAACTATAAGCTTTTACCTCAAATAAATCCCCCTTATAAAAGCCAACACATTTTCTGGTACTTTGTATCAGCAGTCCTTTGCATCAACAGATTGGATTTAAAAAATACCTTAGAGGGGAGCAGATGTGGCTCAAGTAGTTGAGCACCTGCTTCCCACATGGGAGGTCCTGGGTTTGGTTCCCAGTGCCTCCTAAAAACAAACAACAAACAACAACAACAACAAAAAACCAACTCAGGGAGCTGAACTGGCTCAGTGGTTGAGTGCCAGCTTCCCACAAATAAGGTCTGGGGTCCATCCCTGGCCCCAGTACCTAAAAACAAAACAAACAAAAAAAAACATTAGAGGCATATGACAGCAGATTTGAAATGGCTGAGAAACGAATAAATGAATCAGGAGACAGAGTATCTGAACTTGAAAAGAGAACAGACAGAGAAAATAATGGAAAAAATTGAATAGGGTCGCAGGGAATTGAATGACAGCATGAGATGCACAAACATATGTGCTATGGGTGTCCTGAAGAAAAGAACAGAAAAGGAAAAGGAAATAATCTCTGAAAATTTCCCAAACCTTAAGAAAGACATAAATGCCAGTATCCAAGAAGGACAGCATACTCCAAACAGAATAAATACAAATGGACCTACTCTGAGACACCTACTATTCAGAAATGTCAAAGGCCAGAGCTAAAGAGAGAATTCTGAAAGCAGCAAGAGAAAAAGCAAGTAATCACATACAAGGTATGTTCAATAAAACTAAGTGCTGATTTCTCATCAGAAACCATGGAGACAAGAAGGCAGTGGTATGACATATTTAAGATACTGAGAGAAAAAAACTGCCAGCCAAGAACTCTTTACCTGGCAAAACTGTCCTTTAAATATGAGGGTGAATTTGAAGTCTTCATTGATAACCAGAAACTGGGAGAGTTTGTCACCAATAACCAGACTTACAAAGAATATTAAAGGGAGTGCTATAGCCTGAAAGGAAAAGACAGGAGAAGCTTGGAGAAGAGTGTAGAAATGAAGATTATTAGTAAGGGTAACTAAAAGGGTAAAAAGGTAGACAATAGTAAGATATGACAATAGAAAAGCAAATGATAAATGGACAAAGTAATGCTTTTACAGTAATAACATTGAATGTTAATAGATTGAACTCCCCAGTCAACAGATACAGACTGGCAGAACAGATAAAATAAATATGAGCTATCTATATGCTGTCTAAAAGAGAAAAATCTTAAATGCAAGGAAACAAATATGCTGAAAGTATAAGGATGGAAAAGGATATTCCATATAAATAGTAACCAAAAAAGAACTAGAGAAGCTACATTAATGTCAAACAAAGTAGATTTTAAATGCAAAATTTACAGAGATGGATAAGGTAATTATATAGTATTTAAAGGGACAATTCACCAAGAAGAAAAACGATAATAAATTATTTATGCTTCTAACAAGGATGCTCCAAAATATATGAGGCAAACACTGGCAAAAGCATAGGGAGAAACAGACGTCTTTCAGTAGTAGTTGGAAACTTCAATACACCACTCTCAGCATTGGATAGAACATCTAGACAGAAGATCAATAAGGAAAAAGAGAGCTTGAATAATATGATAAATGAGAATATATAGCACCAAAAAAGCAGGATATACAGTCTTCTCAAGTGCTCATGGACCTTTCTCCAGGAGAGGCTATATGTTGGACCACAAAAAAGGTTGCAATAAATTTTAAAGGATTGAAATTATACAAAGCACTTTCTCGGAACATAATGGAATGAAGCTGGAAATCAACAAGAGGCAGAAAAAGAGAAAATTCATAAATACATGGAGGTTAAGCAACACAGTCAGCAGTGCTGAAAGGAAAACTTATAATCCTCAATGCTTACATTAAGAAAAGGAGAGTTAAAAATCAAAGAGCTAACTGTACCTGTAAAAGAATTAGAAAAAGAACAGCAAACTAAACCCAAAGCAAGCAAAAGGAAAGAAATAATGATCAGGACAGAAATTAACAAAATTGGGAACAAAAAAATAGAATCAACAAAATCAAAAGTTGGTTCTTTGAGAAGGTCAGCAAAATCAACAAACCCTTAGCTAGACTGACAAAGAAAAAAAGTGAGAAGATTAAAATAAATAATATCAGAAATGAGAGGGAGGATATTACTACTGACCCCTCAGAAGTAAGAGATCATAAGATGACACTATGAACAATTTTACACCAACAAACTAGAAAATGTAGATGAAACGGACAAATTCTATAAACACACAATCTACACTCACCCTAGGAAAAATAGAAGACAAACCAATCACAAGTGAAGAGATTGAAACAGTCATCAAAAACATCTGTAAGGGAGATGGCAATGGACTAACAGGCAGAGCCAAATGCTCTCACAAAAACAACAGAGAAAGAGCCAAAAGCTGTCCAAGGGATCTGCTTTGGGGTCAGCAAACCAAGACAGTGCTGCACAATTTCCAGGAGGGTGAGGAACAGAGAGAGATGAAGAAGCCGAAATGACAAACATGAGTTACCAAGCCCCTGTAGTGGCCAGTAAGGGCTCCCCTCCCCTTCCCCCAAGATATTAAGCTGGGGTAAAACATCTGGCTCACTGCAGCCAATTGAGAGGGGAACAGACATCTTCCTCTCTGTAAGCTGTTTCAAGAGAAAAGGGAGGGTAGGTTGGGATGCTTTTCTTCAGTGAATTTGGCCAACAGAGTCCACTTTGAATCTCTGATGTGAGATTCAACATAGGAACACAGGAAAGCCAAGACTGAAACACCTCAGTGGAGAGGTGCGCTGATGAGCGCCATCTGTTGGCCGGTATGGAAATTGCTTTTCCATTGAGATCCAAAACAAGACAATGATGTCCAATGTCACCACTGTTATTCAAAATTGTGCTAGATGTTCTAGCTAGAGCAATTATGCAATAAAAAGAAATAAAAGGCTCCCAAATAGGAAAGGAAGAAATAAAATCTTCACTATTTGCTGATGATATAATCCTATATCTAGAAAATCCTGAAAAATCTACATCAAAGCTATCTGAACTTATGGACAAGTTCAGCAAAGTGTGGAATACAAGATTAATATGCATTTCTATACATATTCAGTAGTATTTCTATACATTGCTATGAGCAACCTGAGGAGGAAGTCAGGAAAAAAATTCCATTTACAATAGCAACTAAAAGAATCAAATATTTAGTAATAAACTTAACCAAGTTTATTTATTCACTAACAGATAAATAAACAAAATGTATTATATATACGTACAATAGACTATTACTCAGCAATAAAAAAGGGGTGAAGTTCTGATACATGCTACAACATGGATGAACCCTGAAGGCATCCTGCTGAGTGAAATAAGCTAGGTGCAAAAGGACAAATTGTTTTTTTCCTCCTACATAAAATATCCAAAATAAGCAAATAAATAGAGACAGAAAACAGATTAGCATTCACCAAAGGTTGGGTGGGAAGGAATGGGGAATTATTGCTTAATTGGTATAGAACTTCTATGTGGATAACAAAAAGGTCTTGGTAATGAATAATGGTGATGGTAGCACAATATTGTGACTGTAATTGATTCCACTGAAATGTATACTTAAGAATGGTTAACATAAGAAATTGTGTTACATATGTATGTTACCACAGTAAAAAACAAAAAATTACAATAGAAATACTCTAACAGGTGAGCCAGAAACTGAAATAAAGAGAGAATAACTTTAAAATATCTATGATTATTATACTCAAAAAAGATGAGAAATATCAGAGAAGGAGCATTTAACCAGACAACTGGACTCTTAAAAAATAATGTAGGGGAAGTGGCTGTGGCTCCATTGGTTGAACTCCCATTTACCATATGAGATACCCCAGGTTCAATTCCCGGGGCCTCCGGGTGCAAGCCAGCCCGTGCAGCACAGCAAACTGATGGCCCACGTGGTGCAGTGAGCTGGCACAGCAAAATGACGCAACAAAGGGAGACAAGCAGACACAGAAAAATGCAAAGCAAATGGACACAGCAAGAATAAGCAGCAAGGGGGGATAAATAAATAAAAATAAATCTTAAAAAATAAATAATGTAGTGGGAATTTTAGAAATAAAAATACAATATCTAAAATTAGTAATTCAGTAGATGGGTATAAAGGCAGATTAGACACAGTAGCAGGCAGGATTGATGACAGGTCAATTAAAAATATCCAAAATGAAAGGGAAAAATGAATGGAAATACATATACATGAAAAATAATGAAAAGTAACTTAAATGGTAACATTCCAGTGGTTATGAGGTTATACAATCACATAGAATTATAATTACCAGTAAATTTTTCCCAGTTTATATAAGATTAAACATTCATTCATTCAAACAACTATTTAATTCCTATTATGTGCAAGGCAATATGTGGGCACTAGAGATACAAAGATATTTAATAAGACACACTCCTTGCCCTCAAGACACTCATGATCATAGGAGACAGAAGGGACTTGAACCTGTTTTAAGAAAGTGGTGGAGAGTGGGGGGGCTCACTAGAAATTAACCAACAGGTTTGGAGTGGAGGTAGGAGGTTCATTTTGGATAGAGAAAGTATCCAAAAGTATGGTGGTGAGATAGCAAGAACACAAAAAGTAGGTGTATTAGTCAGCCAAAGGGGTGCTAATGTGAAATACCACAAATGGGTTGGTCTTTATAAAGGGTATTTATTTGGGGTAGAAGTCCACAGATACCAGGCCATAAAGCGTTAAGTTTCTTCTCTCACCAAAGTCCATTGCCACGTGTTGGAGCAAGACAGCTGCCGACATTTGCCAGGGTTCAGGTTTCTGGGGTTCCTCTCTTCCCAGGGCTGCATTTCTCTCCGGGCTTAGCTCCCCTGGTTCCTCCACAAGGCCAGCTGTAGACTATCAGGCGAACAGCTCACATCTCTTCTCCTGGGGCCTTCTCTCCAACATCAAAACTCTAACATCAAAACTGCTTCTCTAAAACTGCTTCAACTCTGTTCTTGCCATGCCTTTTATATTTGATTCCTCACCCACCAAGGTGTGGGGCTCAATGCCCTACTGACGTGGCCCAGTCAATGCCCTAATCATAACTTAATCATGCCCAGATTAACAGATCAGTTTACAAGCATGATCCTATTATATTTTTGGAATTCATAATTACATCAAATTGCCAAACGGCTACAGTAGGGGAAGTTGAAAGAACTTAATATATCTGGAGTACAAGATACATTAATTATAGTGAGGTAAAATGAGCTAACCAGGCATACGTTAGCAAGAACCAGATAATTATTTGCCATGTAAAGAAGAGAGAATGTTTTTAAGAAGAGAAAGTGATAAATGTAACAAGATCCCTATGAGGTTCTGGAAGGTGCATAATATTTCACAAAGTTCACTGTCTTCCAAGTGCCCTGCACTTGAACAAGTTTGAACAACATTCAATAATAAAATAAAGCCTAAATCTAACATGACATTCCAGGCCCTTCATAATCTGATCCAAACAGTCCTTTACAATCTCATTTGCCTGAGTTTTCTTAAGATATAGTAACACCAATCAGTTTTGTAAATACACCATAACTTTCACACTCCTATGCCTTGCACAAACCATTTCTTTTGCCTACACGGTGTCTCTTCCAATTCACTGTCTAATGCACTTTTAACCATCTAAGGTCCATTTCAACAAAGAGTTCTTCCCCTAATGTATTTCCAAATGACTTGCTCTAGGAAGATTTAATAACTCCTTCCTTACTGCTTTCATAGCATTCGTTCATTCATACAATTTCCAGGTACTTGGAAAACATCACTGAACAAAAAGACAAAGATCCCTGTCTTCATGGAACACTTTGCTGGAACTCTGAAAAGGTGATAGTATGGAAAAGGGAAAGAAGAAATATGTACTTTGAGAAAGCTCTCCAAGTTACTTTATTATACTCTCCTTCAATCGGTCCAATCCAAATTGGGAATTACAGCACTAGAAAGCATTACAACAAACTTGTAATGAAAGTCAAAGTTTAGATCATAACAAAAGGAATACAAAGGATACTTTAGTATATTTTCTTATATAAGTCTTACTTGTCTTTTCCTCTAATTGATTAACTTTATCTCTGGATTCCTGTAGTAGAAATGTTAAATCTTTCATTTTATTTTCTTTCTCAGCACTTTGGATCAATAGCAGTGATACCTAAAATGAAATATTTAAATAACACATTATAGATATCAAAAATTAAATTTGGCATCTTCATTGATTCAAATATTTAATTCTCAAATCATTAGTAAATGATGCGGAAAACATTTTATATAAATGGCCATCGTATTTTGATCTTTCAAAGTCATAATCCTTTAAAGACAGTAAAGAAAATAAGCTATAATATTAGAATCTCAAATAGATCACATTTCATTTTTACTCAAAGAGATATATTAATTAAATAAACAAACTCCTATGGGTAATACTTAAAAGAAAAAAGTGTAAAATATTTAAACTATATTAAAATTAACAAGTACATTTCTAAAATGTCATTTGCTATACAGTTCAGGTTATATAACTCACCCCCAAAGAACTTGAGAATCTGTTTCAAGAATTAGAGGCAAATAGGCACTGTGGAAGGTGAGTGTAGAGCAGGAAACTAACTAAAATGAGACTGTTTGGAAGTTGGTGAAAAGGATAGCAAGAATTTCCCAGGTCCACTCAATCCTCCCACCTTAGACTCTACTTTGTGGGCAACCAATATAGTCAGAGAACTAATCCTTTTCCTTCTTTGCTAGAGACACATGCATAGCCAAATTGAAAAAGAGAATCTCTAAGCATGGAATAATATTCCAGGTTCAGAAAAGGGTAGAAGTGAAGAAAAGAATAGAAAAGTAAGCATGCAGAATGGTGGGACTCAGCCTCTATTTCTTACCCTCCCTAACCCAGCTCCAAGATCATCAGCCAAGTTTATATGCCCAGGCAGGAATGTGGAATACCACAGAAAAAAGATATACAAATGATGACATTTAGGAGTCCCCAGCAAAATTACTAGCTGGCCCTGTTATCATTTTATAAGTTCTGCCCATATCCCCAGAGCTTTTTAGCACTTGACTCTTTTTTTCTGTTCTTTATAATAAGCACAAATTTTAACTTTTAAAAAGATCTTCCTTTTTAAAGTTTAGAACTTCAGTCAAAATAAAGAAAATTGAGAATTAATCTTTCAAAATATCTAAGCATAACATAAATTGGAATTCTTTTTTTTTTTTTTTTTTAAAGATTCTATTTATTTATTCATTTATCCCCCCCTTGCTGCCCGTGCCCGCCGGGTCAGCCAACCACGCCGTGCGGGCGGGCCTGCCCCCACCAGAAGGCCCCGGAAACTGAACCCGGGGCCTCCCACATGGCAAACGGGAGCCCCACTGATTGAGCCACAGCCGCCTCCCCATAAATTGGAATTCTATCATTTAACCTGAACTATATTCCTAAGTATCTTTAATGTACTTTCAGTTAATGTCTTGTTATTATTGTTTAAATAGATATCCTTGTTAATTATAATTACAAGATAACCTGTGGTAAAACAGAGAAGAAAAAACTGAAAAAAAATCAAAGAAAAATAGAAGAGGGTTCTTTACTACAGATTACTTTCCATTTGGGAAGGAGAAGACTTGAAATTAATAAAGTTGACATAATAATCTGAAATTGACACTCTTGCAAATGTCAAAGGACATGGAGTCACTATTTTCAAATCTGCCACTACATGCCATTAATAGAAAGAAGAAAAGGAATATTTTAGTTACCCTTCATTGATATTATGACCAATATAATGCAAAACAAACTGCAAAATGTATATTGAGTCATCAATGATCACTATCTTTACATTTTAAAAGGATTTTGTCCAAATAAAATTCCTCATAAAATATTTTTGCAGCAATGTCTTATTTCCCACTGATATAAATGTGGTAGAAGAGTCACTGATTGAAAAAACATAAGGCCAACATTCCGTGAATGAATCAACAAAAGTATTAATTCCTGCTGGGCAACAAGCTAAATATTTCATTATCTATAATATCAAAATTCTCTAATAGAATTTACTCATGCATTCAGCAAATAAATTCAAATTTCTTTTGATGTTTTAAGTATTTTATGAATTTAAAAATATAAATACAAAGAACACAGAGAGTTGTTAAAAAGAAAAAAACCTGCTTTTCCTTGTCATTTATTTCCTTTTTGTATTCTTCTTCAAGGTGTTGGATTTTTTCGTAATCCTCCTTCACTTGAAAAATAAAACAAATATACTTTAATGTCTTTACATAATTGTATAACCTTTCTATTATGAACAAAATTTAAAGTTTCTAATTATTTTATTTTACCCTCTTATTTATTTCAAGATTATACTAAGTCCCAAAAGGTTCTAACCAGTTCAAACTGCTGTTTTCTTGCTGTTAACTTTCTGTTTAGTAAAATAGTGAATTTAAATACTATCAAAGTTATAATAACTAAAGAAAATTCTACAGTTTGTATAATAGGATACATACAAAAGTTTATTCTTGCAACACTAATCTGAAATAACATATTTTCAATATATGTATTGTTATCTTAACATGCACACT
The DNA here is from genome assembly GCA_026826555.1 of Tolypeutes matacus. NCBI lineage: Eukaryota > Metazoa > Chordata > Mammalia > Cingulata > Chlamyphoridae > Tolypeutes > Tolypeutes matacus. The sequence goes on from JAKSZT010001178.1 coordinate 16,310,484, forward strand.
TTAACTACCAAGAAATTTAAAAATAATAAGTCATAATTCTAAAAAATTAAATACTAACAATAATAAGTTTGATTTCAGGGAAAATGTAGTGTTGATGCAAAAAAAAGTATTTTTCACATATATCAATTCTCTGCCAAATTCCACAAAATTTTGTGAGGCTCACAAAACAATATACAATAAAAAACAGTTGAGGGCTGAAGAAATGAAAACATTAGCAAAATCTAATAAAAATATAAATGGTAGTCAAGCAATAAAAAAATTATATAGGATCCCTACACTTAAAATGCGTTTCCAATCTGGAGTTCTCAGCTTGCACACGAAGCTCCTCAAAAGCTATTATCATTTTCTGGAATACAAAGTTTTTCTTTTAAAAATCATACTGAAGACTTTTTAAATAGCTTTCTTCAAACTATGAAAATATTAATAAAGTTGTATCATGTGATCATTGGAGTTAAAAACATACAACTTTGAATAACAAAAATTATATAATTTTGATGAAAGTTTACTAAAAATGTATTAAGAGAATCTATTATGTTAGTTTCCAAGATGCTTAAAGGTATTGGAAAGTTATATTATATTACACAAAACAGCAACAAAATGATTGTTGGTACTTTAGACATTTATTTAATGACTCAAATTACTAGCATGTATCAAAACCTGTACTTGTATATTTATTTGTCTTTACTTATTTAATTTGTCTCCCCCACTAAAGAATAACCTCCATGAGGCCTCTCTTTCCACAAGAGTTCAAATTTCATTTTAGTCATCTGTATGAATTTATTCATTCAACAACTCTTCATTTGCAAAATAAAATGAATTCATTCACTCATTCAATAAATATTAACTGAATATTAGGCACTGTTTCAGGCACTAAAGAGATAGGACAAAATCCCTACCCTTTGTGAACTTACATTCATTTTATATAAAATAAAATGTCATATAGCTTTCAAGTACTCTTCAGGAAAGTTAAATGTGGCAAGGAGATAGAGAATAATTGAATAGGAAAAAATTTTAGGTAAAGTAGTAAGGGAGAATAACAAAATCAGAATAAATAAAATAATAAAAAATAAAATCAGAATGAAGCATAAGATCTTGAATACAAGAGTTGTAGACAGAGGAAACAACTACAAACATTGGAAAGAATTTAACAAGTTTGAGAAACAGAATAAAGAAAAGAGTAACTACAGAAGAGAAGCAAAGTAGAAAATGATAGGACATGGGATAAGAAATATAAGCAGCAGCCAGATAGAGAAGGATAATACTTTATGTGTTTTTCAAATTCATGGCTATGAGTCACAACATACTATCTCTGACAGAGTAAATAAATATTTGCTAAATTAAGTTAAATGGTATCACTAACATGTAAAACAAAAGCTACCAAGTAATAAAACATTAACACTCATAGAAGAGAAACTTGGGAATTTTATTGGTGATATAATTATAAATCAACAAATAATAAACTTTTTAGCAAGGACAATTGACCATATCTCTATAGCTATCACTCTACTTTGCTTAGAAATGTCTCTGCATAAAATATTCAAATTCTCACTACCACTTACCTCAATGTTATTATTTAGGTCCATATACACTTGCCTAGTTTCTTCCCGTTCATATTCATCTATTATTAATATAAAAATTTTCAAAATTGAAATTTAAAACAATTACGATGTTAACAAAGTAATATGCAAAATACCTTAAGAAAGAATTCTAATCGGCCAAGATGGCAGTTTAAGATGCTCCAGGGTTCTATTAACCTATAGAATCTTTGAACAACTAAGAAAAATTGGTAGAGCCATCTTTCTCAAAACTGGTAGAGTTTAATAAGAGTTACAGTAACTGGGCAAGCACCAAATCAAGAAATGACAACTTAAAATTAGTAGGAGAAGCTTGGGGAGCCCTTATTGGCCCCTCTCACTCCATCTCACCAGTACAGTGTTGAGCTGGCCTCTGTTAATATTGTGGCTCCCTGGCCCTATTCTGGGGAAGGAGAGTACTCCTTATGAGCATTCTGAGGTGCCTGTATATCAGTGCCAATCTATATATAGGGTGGCAGCCTAAAGGACTGAACCCAGGACACTTATTTTTAGCTTGATCTCCCAAATCTTACTCTGCAGGAAGAAGCAGCTTCCAGACAGCTATGTCAATGTAAGAACAATTAAATCAAAGTGGCCTGGGGCAAAGACATAAAATAGCTTTAAGACAAAAAATAGAGCATGGGAGTGGGAGGTGACATTGCAAGAGGGCTTGTTCCATAGGGAATATAGGGGCATTTGGATTTCAGTAAAAAAAGGAATTCTTAAGATCATGAAAGCAAGACTAGACATGATGCAGGGTAAGAAAAGAGAGGACTCCATAATTTCACCTCAGGCTGATCTTCTTAGTAGAAGGGCTAAACTCTGAAACAGAGCATTAGCCAACACAAGCCAACTGGCAAATACTGTAAAAGGAGTTTAACACACTGGATTATTTGTATTTCTTACCTCCTGGCACTCAAGGAAATCTCTGCCATATTACTAGATGGATACAAACTTAATAAACAGAGAGCTCAGGGTCAAGGCTCAGAGTTAACATTTTAAAATATTAAAAAGTACAATATGGATCAAATATGACAAGAAAAAGAAACAATAAATGATGGGCTATTCAAAGGAACAAGATAAAATTCCAGAAACCATCAACAAAGAATATCAGAATTTGGGCATACAAAAGACTTGAAAAAACTGATCTTAAATATGCTCAAAGAGATAAAGGAAATACAGACAAAGAACTAAAGAATATGAGGAAAATGATATATGAACAAAATCAGGTCTGAAAAGAGATTTTAAAAATGAGCCAAACAGAAACAATTGAGTTGAACACCACAATAATTGAAATAAAAAGTTCCCTAGAGGACTTCAAAAGCAGATGAGAGCAGGAAGAAGAATCAGTAAACTTGAATCATTGATTCAAGTTGAGAAACAGAAAGGAAAAGAATGAAAAGATACAAACAGAGCTTAAGAGACCTGTGGAATACCCTCAGGCATACCAATATATGCACTATAGGAGTTCCAGAAGGAGGAGAACAAGAGAAAGAGGAAGAAGGAATATATTTTAAGAAATACTGGCAGAAAATTTCCCTAAATTAAGGAAAGACACTTTCATGAAGCCTAACAAACCACAAACAGGAAAAACTAGATGAGAACAATGCCCAAACACATCATAGTCAAATTATCAAAAGTCAAGGACAATGCAAATATTTTTGCTGTCCTGATTTTGTGATAATCAGGGTAGGCTAAACATTCGCTATATTAGAAACCATGCATGTGTCCCCAGACCTAGTTTTTCACCCTAGGTCTGGTTTTTGGAATGCTGGTGATAAACTAAGCCTGATTTATTATATGACCATCCTGTATGGGAAAAGACTGTAACTTTGGGTATCTTCAGTCAACCTTAAGAGATATAGCAGGGGGACAGATGTGGCTCAGGTGGTTGGGCATCTGTCTCCCATATGGAAGGACCTGGGTTCGATTCCTGGGACCTCCTGGTAAAAAGAAAAATAAGAAAAATATAGAAGGCACGTGAGCCACTGGGCCCTGCACGCAGGTGCACTGCCAGACCCCGCGAGCCATGCAACAACATGATGATATAACAGGAGAGTGACACAAGGGAGAGCCAAGATGAGACGCACCGAAAAACCAGGAACTAAGGTGGTGCAGGCGGTAGGATGCCTCTCTCCCACATCAGAGTTTCTGAGGATCAAATCCCAGTGAAGAAAGGAGGAGAAGGATGAGAAGAGAGGGCAGGAAACGGACACAGAGTCACCCAGTGAATGGACACAGAAACAGCAAAAACCGAGGGGGGTGGGTAAAAATGGATAAAAGTAAATAAATTAATAAATAAATAAATCATTAAAAAAAAAAAAAAAAAAAAAAAAAGAGCACGGGAACCTTAGGGAGACTGGCTCTAAAGGCCCAACTGCTCCTTCATGGGGACACCCAGTGCAGCCCCTGAGATTGTTGGTTTCCTTATTTTTTTTAAACAAATCAATTTTATTGATACATATTAATAAAGCATATACGCCATCAAAATAAAAAAATAAAAAAAAAAAAAAAAAGCCAAGGACAAGGAGAGAGTTCTGAAAGCTACAAGAAAAAAGCAATGTATTACATACAAGGGAGCTATAAAAAGATTAAGTGCCAATTTCCCATAAAAAACCATGGAGCAGGAAAGCAGCAGGACACATATTTAAAGTGCTGAAAGAAAAGAATTACTAAGAAATTTAGTAATTTAGTAATTTTGAAAGACAGTGAGACTGTCTTTCAAAAATAGAGAGATTAAGACATTCTCAGAAAAACAAAAGATGAGGGATTTCATCACCACTAGACCTGCTCTAAAAGCATGCTAAAAGGAGTTCTTTAGGGAGCTTTGGGAAGATGGCATTGGAGTAGGCAGGCAAGGCTCAACTCTCTCACAAAAACAATGGAGAAAGGGCCAAAATATGTCCAAAGAACCTGCTTTGGGGGTCAGCAGACCAGGACAGTGCTATGCAACCCACAGAGGCCAAGGGAAAGAGAACCCGAAACAACAAACCTGAGTTGCTAAACTCCCTCAGCAGCCAAAAAGGGCTCCATCCCCCACTCTCAAGACATCAAGCCAGAATGAAACCCCTGGCTCACTGCAGCCAACTAGAGGGCTGTTCTTCTTCCCAGTCAGCTGTTACAAGGGAAAAGAGAGGGTACGTCAGAGGGTGGAGAGTGGTTTCACTTCAGTGAATTCGGCCAACAGAAACCACTTTGAATATCAGTTCTGGCCAGATGAGAAACATAGGAAAGTGGAGGTTAAAAGAACACCTCCATGGAAATATTTGCCAATGAGAGCCAACTGCTGGCCGGCAAGGAAACTGCAAGGAGAAAAACTGCTTTTAGGTCTCTCTTTACCCAACCCCTGGGAGAAAATCTCTGCCCCATTAGTAAGTCCCTAGCCCAATTTTTATACCTTAAGCTGGCCAAATTTAAGGACTCAGAACAAGTTGAACCAAAAATCAAAGAAGAGCTGTGGAACAAAAATACTAGGCAAAATAGAGGAGTTGACCATCAGAATAAATTCACCAACATATTTAGATGCCTAGACATCAGCAAAAAATTAAACGCCATACTAAGAAACAGGAAGAGATGGCCCAATGAAAAAAACAAACCAAATAACCTGAGGAGATACAGGATTTAGGACAACTAATCAATGATATCGACACAAATCTTCTATGTCAATGCAAAGAATTGAAGGAAAATATGACTAAAGAGATAAAGAATATTAAGAAGACACTGGGTGAACATAAAGAACAATCTGAAAGCATGGAAAGAAAAGTAACAGAACTTATGGGAATGAAAGACATGATGAATGAGATTAAAATACATTAGCAGCACATATCAGCAGATTTGAATTGCTCGATGACAAAATTAGTGATTTCAAGGACAGAATATCTGAACTAGGAAAGATAGGAGAAGAGAAAGAAAAAAGAATGGAAAGAATGGAACGAGGTCTCAGGGAATTGAATGACAGCATGAAACACAAAAATATATGCATTATCAGTGTCTCAGAAGGAGAAGAGAATGAAAAAGGGGCAGAAAGAATATTTGAGGCAATAATGACTGAAAACATCCCAACCCTTATAAAAGACATAAGTATCAATATCCAAGAAGGACCTCACACCCCAAACATAATAAATCTGAACAGACCTACTCTAAAACACCTAATATTCAGAACGACAAACACCAGAGATAAAGAAAGGATTCTGAAAGCAGTAAGAGACAAGCAAAGTATACAAGGGAACTTCAATAAGATTAAGTGCCAAACTCTCAGAAATCGTGGAGGCAAGAATAAAGTGGTATGATGTATTTCAGGTACTAAGAGAGAAGAACTACCAGCCAAGAATTCTGTATCTGGCAAAAATTGTCCTTCAAAAATGAGGATGAGTTTAAAGTCTTCACAGACAAAAACTGAGAGAGTATGTTACCCAAAGACCATAATTACAAACAATATTAAAGAGGGTGCAGGAAAAAACAAGGGTGAGAAATTTAGAGAAGAGTGTAGAAATGAAGATTATTAGGAAGGGTAAATTAAAGGATAAAAAGACAGACAATAGTAAGATATGACAACAGAAAGCCAAAGGACAAAATGGACAAAGTAAGTAATGCCTCTACAATAATAACACTGACTATTAATGGCTTGAACTCCCCAATCAAAAGACATAGACTGATAGAATGGATTTTTAAAATGAGCCATCTATATGCTATCTAAAAGAGACTCATCCCAGGATACAAACAGGTTGAAAGTGAAAGGCTGGAAGAAGATATTCCACATAAATAGTAACTAAAAAAGAGGTGTAATATCAGACAAAATAGATTTTAAATGCAAAACTGTTATAAGGGATGAAGAAGGTCATTATATATTAATAAAAAGGGCAATTCACCACGAAGAAATAACTCTAATAAATATTTATGCACCTAACCTGGGTGTCCCCAGATACATGAGGCACACAGACTAGCAAAACTAAAGGGAAAAATAGATGTCTCTACAATAATAGTAGGGGACTTCAATACAACACTCTCAGTATTGGATAGAACATCTGGACAGAGGATAAATAAACAGAGAGCTTGAATAATATGATAAATGAACTAGACCTAGCAGACATTTATAGAGCATTATACCCCAAAAGAGCAGGATATACATTCTTTTCAAGTGCTCATGGATCCCTCTCAAGGATAGACCATATGCTAGGTCATAAATGTAGCTCTTCTGACTGTAGGAAAGGATATTAGACAGTAGATCAAAGCAGATAAAGAAAAACATATCTCTGGAAAAGGTAATCATATAAACACCAGTATGATTATGTTGTATTTTTGTGTGTGTAACCACACTCCTTACATTGTATAGATTCTAAAATGCAAATCCATAAACACTACATATAAATCTATGGTTTTGGACATTATGTATAAAGATGTAATTTTTAACAAGTACAACAAAAAGGTGGAGAGGGAGCGGATGTGGCTCAAGTGATTGAGCTCCCACCTACCACATGGGAGGTCCCAGGTTCGGGTCTTGGTGCCTCTTGGGGAGGACAGGCAGATGCCCACACCTGCCATAACGAGAGCTAGACACCCGCACTCCCTGCAATGAGAGCCAGATGCCCACACCCGCCGCAACGAGAGCTATATGCCACAACCCACCTCAACGAGAGCTAGACAGTGCACCCTACAGCAACAAGTAGACGCCTAAACACACAAATGCCACACAAAGCCAGCAGATGCTGCAGCCCATGGGGAGTGGATGTGGCTCAGGCCATTCAACATTAGCCTCCTACATGGGAGGTTCCCAGGTTCGGTTCCCAGTGCCTCCTGGAAAAAGGTGAGCAAATAATGAGCAGACAGACAAGAGAACCATCTGGGGAGGGGAAGGGGATAAATTAAAATAAATTATTAAAATAAAGTAATAAATAAATAAATAAATAGATTTTTTTTTTTAAAGGTAGGAGGGGTCGATAGGGCAAGATGGCGTCGGTTTAGGAGGGTACTCGCTGACTCCCTCTTTGTGAGGACAGCTGATTGGGGACAGGATCCTGCCCAGGGATCTGTGCTGTTGGTGCACAGAGCAAGAAGCTTGGAACATCTATCTGGAGGCAGCTCGACGGCGTGGATTGCTCGGTAGAGATTCGTGAGTTTTAACCCTGCCCGTGAAAGTTAATACAGACAGCTGAGACCCACCATCAGGGAAAAAAGCTGGTTTGAGCCACAACTCCCACCGGCAACCCAGTGAGAAGAAGTGTTCTCCAAGAATGGGAGGGTTCTGGCGAAGGGTTGAAAGGGGTTTCCTTTCTGTGGATTTGGCTGCCCGGAACCCCTTGCAGCTTTGGGGAACAAAGTAGCTGGCTTGAATCATCACTAGGCAGAGGGGAGTGGCAAATCTGCTGAGGAAGTTGATTTACCGAGCTGCCCAGGGATATGCCCCAACTGGGAGCATTCTCCGAGAGTGGGAGGGTTCTGACAGAAGGTGGAGAGGGGTTTCCTTTCTGTGGATTTGGCTACGTGGACCCCCTCATAGCTTTGGGGAGCAGATAAGCCGGCTTGAAGCAGCGCCAGCCTGAGGGGAGAGACGAATCTACTGAGGAAGCCCAATTTACCCAGCAGCCTAGTGACACTGAGGCTTGGCTCCAGAGGGGGCGGAGTCAGACAATTTTATCATTCTACATGGACAAGCATCAGAGCTTCAGCTCCCCTGGGGAGGCCAGGAAGTGGGAAGTGCTTGATTAGTTTCCACCTGCCTAGTTAGGGTCCCCTCGGTGAAGGGGGTGGTCTAGAAGAGGACTTCTTTTGAGTCCCTTATTTCGTGAAAAAAAAAAAAGAAGATAGTCACTTTAAAAAATAAAAAATGATTTTTTCTTTTTAATTTAGTTTAATACAATTGACTGAAAAACACAAGGAGGCTGGGAGGTTCCACAAGGGCCCAAGAAGGAACAGTTCTTCCTTAGATTTGTTTGACTGCTTGCTTCTGTGGTTGGTTGGTTGTTCTCTGTTTATTTGTTGTCTCTTGCTTTTCTTTCTTCTTTCCTCCCCCACTTCTTTTTTCTTTTCTTTTTTTTTTTTTTTAAATTAGGTGCTGCTAGCTTGTCTCTTCTTTGCTGTGCTTCTTCTTCAGTGATTTCCCATTCTCTGTCTATAAGGATTTTGTATCCCAAGCTATCTCTTTTCTTTCCTTCATCTTTCTGCCTTCTGCTTTCTGTTGTGGTTCTTACATACCACATTTTTCATTAGCCCACAACTTAAGGGTGTCAATTTCTATTATATCTATTCTGTTTTCTTCTTTTTTTATTAATAATAACTTTTTCCTTTCAGCCCTTTCTTTACTCTTTCTCTCCCTCCTCATCATTCTAACCTTCTAAATCATTACATATATATTCCTCTATTTGGTTTTGCAGTCCATTGTAGGTACTCCACTTTTTTTTCTATTACTCTACACTGCCTACATGAGCTAAATATTCGTTTCACTAAGTCTTATATGGCCCCTCTTCTAACTTTTATCAATATTACTATTATCCTTCTTCCTTTCTCACATCTTTCAATTACTCTGGCCCTAATCTTTTGCCTTCAAGGGAACATAGAAAGAAGCAAGGAAATAAAATAAGAAGAAAAGGTGTCAAAGAGAAAACTTAACACACACACAGAACCACCAGCTAAATAAAACTCTAGAGCAGAGAGAGAAGCTAATCAACAGAATAAACCCATCAAGATAAAATGATGACTAGAGGGCAACAAAAAATTACAAACCACACTGATAAACAGGAAGACATGGACCAGTCCAATGAACAAACTAAAAACCAGGAAGAGATGCAGAACATTGAACAACTAATCAAAGGTTTCCAAACAAATATCATGGACCAACTTAATGAAGTGAAGGAAGAAATTAAGGATATTAAGATGACACTGGGAGAACATACTGAAGGAATTGTAAACATACATAAAAAGATAACGGATATGATGGTGATCAATGGCACAATCCAAGAAATCAAAAAGACACTGGAGTCACATAACAGCAGATTTGAACAGACAGAAAAAAGAATTACTGATGTGGAAGGTAATACATCTGAAATCAAACAGATAGTAGAACAGATAGACAAAAAGATAGAAAAAATCCAGCAGGGACTCAGGAATTTAACCGACAACACAAAACATACAAACATAGGAATTATGGGCATCCCAGAAGGAGAAGAGAAGGGAAAGGGAACAGAAGGAGTGTAGGAGGAAATAATGGCTGAAAACTTCCCAACCCTATTGAGAGAGATGGATGTGCAGATCCAGGAAGCAGAGCACACCCTAAACAGTATAAATCCCAACAGGCCAACTCCAAGACATATACTTGTCAAAATGTCCAATGCTCAAGACAAAGAGAAAATACTCAAGGCAGCAAGAGAAAAGAGAACCATCACATACAAGGGAAGAACAATAAGATTAAGTGCTGATTTCTCATCTGAAACCATGGAGGCAAGAAGACAGTGGTATGACATAGTCAAAGTACTAAAAGAAAAAACTTCCAGCCATGAATTCTCTATCCAGCAAAAGTGGCATTCAAAAATGATAGAGAGTTCAAAATATTCACAGATAAACAGAAATTAAGAGAGTATGCCAATAAGAAACCTGCACTTCAAGAAATACTAAAGGAAGTTCTACAAGTTGAAAGGAAAAAACATGGGAGAGAGAGTTGGAGGAGAGTTTAAAAACAACTAAAAAGACAAAAACAGAAACAAAACAACATATGACATACATTAACCCAAAGAAAATATGGCTGAAGTAAGAAATTCATTGCAAGTAATAACACTGAATGTTAATGGATTAAATTCACCACTCAAGAGATACAGATTGGCAGAATGGATAAGGAAATATGATCCATCTATATGCTGTCTACAAGAAACCACCTTCAACCCAGGGATTCAAGGAGGCTGAAAGTGAATGGCTGGAAAACAATTTTACAAGCAAACAATAGACAAAAAAGGGCAGGAGTAGCTATCCTAATATCACACAAAATAGACTTTAAATGCAAAACTATTGTAAGAGACAAAGATGGACACTATATATTAGTAAAAGGGGTAATCTCTCAAGAAGAAAGAACAATCATAAACATTTATGCATCTAATCGGGGTGCCTCAAAATACATGAGGCAAACTCTGGAAAAACTAAGTGGAGAAATAAATGCCTCTACAATTATAGTGGAGGATTTTAACACACCATTATCATCATTAGACACAACTTCTAGACAGAGAATCAATAAAGAAACAAAGACTCTGAACAATACATTAGAGGACCTGGACTTAACAGACATATACAGAACACTACACCCAAATACAGCAGGATTTACATTCTTCTCGAGTGCACATAGATCATACTCCAAGATAGATCACATGTTAGGCCACAGAAAAACTCTCAATGAATTCAGAAAGATTGAGATTATACAAAGTAATTTCTCTGACCACAATGGAATGAAATTGGAAATCACTAAGGGCCAGAGAAACAGATTAGGCACAAAGATATGGAAGTTAAATAACACACTCTTAGGAGGCTTGGGACATCTATCTGCGCGGACCGGCGGCGTGGACCGAACAGTGGAGATTCGTGAGTTTTGAGGCTGCCGGTGGGGGTTGGCACAGGCGGCTGAGCCCCGCGGTTATGGAAATAAATAATAAAACGGCCATTTGGAGCCGCGGGCGGGGGCGAAAAAGTTGTATTTTCTGGGGAGCTGGCTGCCTGGCGCCCCTTGGACCTTGTGTGAGCAGAGCAAAAAGCTAGTCAGCACCCGGTGAACCGGAGAGGGGATTTTGGTCGGGGAACGGAGCTGATCTCCCTAGCCACCCAGGGATA
>JAKSZT010001178.1:16331861-16445499 GCA_026826555.1 Tolypeutes matacus
TTTAGGTAATCTAAGCACCTCTTAAAATATATGTATATATATATATAAAAAATAACATTTTTGTAAGCAAATACACATATATGCATATATATTTATATATCATTTTACAAATGTTTGTATGTATTGTGAGAATTTTGATTTTTACCCATAATAAAAAAAAATAATAATAATAAATAAATAAATAAATAAATAAATAACACACTCTTAGATAAACAGTGGGTCAAGGAGGAAATCTCAAAAGAAATCAGTAACTACTTTGAAACTAATGAAAATGACAACACAACATATCTAAACCTATGGGATGCAGTGAAAGCTGTCCTGAGAGGGAAGTTCATAGCCATAAATACATATATTAAAAAAGAAGAGCTAAAATTGAAGACCTAACTGCACACTTGGAAGAAGTGGAAAAACAACAACAAACTAAACCTAAAGGAAGTAGAAAGGAGGAAATAACAAAGATTAGAGCAGAACTAAATGAAATGGAGAATAAGAAAGCACTAGAAAAGATAAACAAAACCAAAAGCTGGTTCTTCGAGAAGATCAATGAAATTGACAAACCTGTAGCCAGATTAACAAAGAAAAAAGAGAACAGATTCAAATACACAAAATAAGGAATGAGCAAGGGGATGTCACTACTGACCCCACAGAAATAAAGAGTTATCATAAGAGGATACTTTGAAAAATTATATGCCAATAAGAATGATAATTTAGAGGAAATGGACAAGTTTCTAGAAGCTCACAAACAGCCTACATTGATGAAAGAAGAAATTGATGAACTCAACAGTCCAATTACAAGTAAAGAGATAGACACAGTCATCAAAAACCTCCCAAACTAAGAAGAGCCCAGGACCAGATGGCTTCACAGCTGAATTCTACCAAACATTCCGGAAAGAGATAACACCAATTCTGCTTAAGCTCTTCCAAAAAATAGAAGTAGAAGGAATATTACCTAACTCATTCTACGATGCCAACATTACCCTAATACCAAAATCAAACAAAGATACCACAAGAAAGGAAATTTACAGACCAATTTCGCTAATGAACCTAGATGCTAAAATCCTCAACAAAATACTTGCTAATTGCATTCAACAACATATCAAAAGGATCATACACTATGACCAAGTGGGTTTCATCCCGGGTATGCAAGGATGGTTTAATATAAGAAAAGCAATCAGTGTAATACACCACATAAACAGATTGAAAGAAAAAAATCACATGATCATCTCTATAGATGCAGAAAAAGCATTCAACAAAATACAGCACTCTTTCCTGATAAAAATACTGCAAAAGACAGGAATAGAAGGAAACTTTCTGAATATGATAAAGGGTATATATGAAAAACCCAAAGCTAACATCATCTTCAATGGTGAAATCCTAAAAGCCTTCCCTCTGAGATTGGGAACAAGACAAGAATGCCCACTATCTATCACCACTCCTATTTAACATTGTCTTAGAAGTACTTGCTCAAGCACTGATGCAAGAAAAAGAAATAAAAGACATCCAAATTGGAAAAGAAGTAAAAATTTCATTATTTGCAGATGACATGATCCTATAAATAGAAAGCCCTGAGAAATCTACAACAAAGCTTCTAGAATTTATAAAGGAGTTCAGTAATGTCCCAGGCTATAAGATCAATGCTCAAAAATCAGGAGCATTTCTGTACACCAATAACAAGCAATCTGAGGAGGAAATCAAGGGGAAAATACCATTTACAATAGTAACTAAAAGAATCAAATACCTAGGAATAAATTTAACTAAAGATGTAAAGGACTTATATACAGAAAACTACACAACACTGTTAAAGGAAATCAAAGAAGACTTAAATCAATGGAAGAATATTCCCTGTTCATGGATAGGAAGACTAAACATAATCAAGATGTCTATCCTACCCAAACTAATCTACAGATTTAATGCAATCCCAATAAAAATCAATACTGTATTTTTTTAAGGAACTGGAAAAACTAACTACAAAATATATTTGGAAAGGTAAGAGGCCCAGAATTGCCAAAGACATATTGAGAAAGAAAAATGAAGCTGGAGGTATCACATTACCTGACCTTAAAACGTACTACAAAGTCAAAACTGCATGGTATTGGCACAAGGATAGACATACTGACCAACGGAACCGAATTGAGAGTTCTGATATAGATCCTTGCATATATAGTCCTCTGGTATTCGACAAGGCCACCAAGCCCACTCAGTTGGGAGAGAATGGCCTCTTTAACAAGTGGTGCTTGGAGAACTAGATATCCATAAGCAAAAGAATGAGAGAGGAATACCATCTCACACCTTATACAAAAATCAACTCACAATGGATCAAAGATCACATATAAGAGCCAAAACTATAAAGACCTTGGAAGATAATGTAGGGAAGCATCTACAGGACCTTGTAATAGGAAATGGTTTCATGAATGTCACACCCAAAGCATGAGCAGCAAGAGAAAAAATAGATAAATGGGATCTCAAAATTAAAAACTTCTGCACCTCAAAGGATGTTATTAAGAAAATAAAAAGGCAGCCTACCCAATGGGAGAAAATATTTGGCAACCATATATCTGATAGGAGCCTAATATCCTGCATATATAAAGAAATCCTACACCTCAAAATTAAAAAGACAAACAACCCATTTAAAAAATGGGCAAGTGACCTGAAAAGACACTTCTCCAAGGAAGAAAAACAAATGGCTAAAAAGCACATGAAAAAATACTTGACATCGCTAGCTATTTGGGAAATGCAAATCAAAACTACAATAGATACCATCTTACACCCATCAGAATGGCAGCTTTTAAAAAAACAGCAGACTGTAAGTGTTGGAGAGGATGTGGAGGAAAAGGAACTCTCATCCACTGCTGGTGGGATTGTGGAATGGTCCAGCCACTGTGGAGGACATTTTGGTGATTCCTCAGAAAACTAACAATAGATCTTCCGTATGATCCAGCGATTCCACTGCTGGGTGTATACCCAGAAGAATTGAAAGCAAAGACATGAACAGATATATGCACACCAATGTTCACAGTGGCATTGTTTACAATTGCCAAAAGGTGTACTCAGCCCCAGTGCCCGTCAACAGATGAATGGATAAACAAAATGTGGTACATACATACAATGGAATATTACTCAGCTATAAGAAGGACTAAAGTGCTAACACACGGAATAACATGGATGAATTTTGAAGACCTTATGTTGAGTGAAGCAAGCCAGGCATTGAAGGATGAACAGTATATGACCTTACTGATTTGAATTGTGGAAAGTGAGCAGTCTCTGAGAATCAGTGTCTGAAAGATAGGTTAACAAGGGAGAGAAAGAGAAGAGAAGGTTGTGAGCCATCACCCATATGGACATAATCTATGGTAAAGTGATAGAGTATAGTTGCATATTGAATGACAGGACAGGTGGGTAGTGATATTACTGGGTTTGGTGGTGCAGGGTTGACAGGTGGGTAGATTAGGAAGGGCAGGTTAGAATACCCAGGATACTGGGGGGAGAGATGAGAGGGGAACTAGGTGAACATGGGATCTGTGGGTATGATGTTGAAAGTGCAAGAGTGGGAATGCTCTTATGGCAGTATGACAAAGTAGTGTCACTGGTTTAGGGTGTAGATTGTGGGGGCATTCAGGAAGGGGTGCATCTGGAGTACGCTTCTGGGGAGTATGTGAATGTTCATCCTGTCATAATGTGTTATGTAAGGGAGTAGAGACCCACACGGTGAGTGGGAAGGAGATGGACCCCCATTTTGGGGAGGACCAATTCACCCAAAAACAGACAGGCGGGTGTCTCTTAGGTGCAAGGGTGGATCCTAATAGGAGAGGATAATCAGTGTGTCAAGACCTCTTGTTGCATGTAACTATGAATCTTGTCATCCAATGATTCAAGACAGGGGAGTGCCATGTGCCCCAGGGGGATGGGGAAGAAGGAACAGAAAAGATCAAACAGTGGGTATTTAGTGGTCATGGGAAATGCTTTTCATTACCTTACAGTAATGGACACAGGACATGGTAAATATCAAAAATTATTAAACTGTACCGTCTAAATTGTAAACTATTCTATAAACCATTGACAATGATTAGTAGCTAAGTTTCACTATCTGTATAACAGTTTTAACAATGCTATCATCCACATAAAACAGGTTTTAACATGGGGTGAGGAAAGGGGAAGGAGGTTGGGTATATGAGAGTCTCTAGTAGTCTGTGTGTGACTTTGCTGTGACCTAAAACTTCTTTGAAAATTAAATGAAAATTCGGGAGACACTGGGGAGTGAGAGGGGGCAGGTGCCACAGTACAGACTGGACACCCAATAATGCAGTGATAAAAGGAAAAATGTCAAAAAATTTTTGTTTTTTCCCATTTTTTGAATATCCCAATACTTTAATTTTATTTTATTTCTAGTGCTTTTTTTTTTAAGTTTCCATGTATTTTATCACTTATATTTAAACTTATCTTTATTATTTCATTTTTCTATTAATTGTATTTAGCTATTATACGAGCTTCATCTTCAAGGAAGGTTTGGATCACAGAAGGGTTACAGGGGGGCAGGAGAGGATCATTGGTGGGGGGTGTCTGGGATGGGGGTTTCATGGGAGGAAGTTCACCTGAATATACATGAAAGATACATAAAATTGTTCAAATGATCAAGGGGTGGGGCATGGTCACAGTGGGTGGATAATCACTCAATAAATGAGGGAATACTGAATTCCCAGCCTGGAGAGCTCTGCCACATTCTCCAAGGGAGTAGCAACAGTCCCCCGAGTGCAGGGGCAGTGTCTGGCAAAGGAGGAGGGTCCACTGATGGGTTTTTGTTATTGATGACTAGCCTTATGAGTCTTTGCTCTTGTAATTGAAACTTAGCCTACTGTTATGGGGTGCCTAAGGGTTGCCACCTGAGAGCCTCCTTGTTGCTCAAATGTGGCCTATCTCTAAGCCAAACTCAGCATATGAATGCATTACCTTTCCCCCAGCAGGGGACATGACTCCCGGGGATGAGCTTCTCTGGCAACGAGGGATTAATACCAAGTGCCAACTGGCAATACGACTGGAAAAAGACCTTGAATAAAAGGGGGAAAAGGTAAAGAGAAATGAGTTCATGTGGCTAGGAGACTTCAAAAAGAGTCGGGAGGTCATCTCAGAGGTAACGCTTATGCACACCTCAGTGGGATCTCATAGAACACCAAAGTGGATATCACCCCACACAGAGGGGCTCCTGAGGGCTCTGGAGACACCCAGGTCCTATATAAGGGGGCACAGCTCCAGAGATTGATGCCTTATCAGTGGGCTCTACTTTGGAATCTGTGCTCCTGAGAGTGACAGAGTTGGACTCAAATAAGTCCTCCCTGCACATGGCCCATCAGTCCCTTCTATTCAAACCTATATGTGATGCTGGAGTTTGTAGGTGTACTTCCAGAGATTGGGGCCTCTGGCCTGCCCATGTGCCAGCTGTGCCTGGAATCTCAGTGGAGCTGCAACTCCTACTCTACAGCTCAATGGACTCACCCAAGTCACCTGGTGAGGAGATGTTGATGGACAATGGCCATCCCAGGGAATGGAGAGAGAGCCTGCAGCTGCAGGCAGGATAATCCCATCCACCGTATCCATGGGATATAAGCCCCCTCTCACTTGGAGGTGGAGTGGACATCACCATCCCAAACTCCTCAGGATTGAAGGAAGAGCTATGGACTAGAGCAGACTTAATGGTATTCTGTTGTAGACATATTGTGATTCAAGCAGTGGAAGAAATTACAACAGAGAGGTGGAGCCAGTGGCCACTGGATGCTTTTGGGACAGGGAAGGGAAAAGCAGTTGTAATACAGGGGCTTTTTCAAGACTTGGGAATTATCCTGAGTGACATTACAATGACAGATATAGGCCATTTTACATCAGCATATAACATGCAGAACTGTGTGGGAGAGAATGTGGTCTACAATGTGAACTATGGTCCATGCTTAGTGGCAAAGCCCCAGGATGTGTATATCCATTGCAGGTGATGAGTCACACTAATGAAAGATGTTTATGTGGGATGTTATGGGAGTTGTGGGAGGTGGGGAACATGGGAATCCCTGTAATTTTAGTGTAACAGTTATGTAATCTAAGCATCTTTAAAAAAAAAAAAAAAGGTAGGAGGATAGAGAAGTAAATGAACTGTGATGTGTGTCCTACTTAAGTTAAGTTGGTATCAAATCAAACATGAATGTTAAAGATTTGGGATATTAAATTCAATCCCATGGTAACTACAAAGAAAATGTTTGAAAAATATATACAGAAGAAAATGAGAAGTGACTCAAAATGGTAAAATGCAAAAATTCATATAAATATGAAAGTAGGCATTAACCAAAGAATTGAAGATTAAAAGGCTTAAGACTTTCAAAGACCAAATAGCAAAATGGCAAAGAAAAGTCTTGTGTTATCAGTACTTTAAATTTAAATGGATTAAACTCTCTAATCAAAAGACAGAGACTAGCAGAACGAAATTTTTAAAGAGGCATGACCCAACTATATGTTGCTTACAAGAGAGTCACTTTAATTTCAAAGACACAAGTAGATTAAAAGTAAGAGGATGTAAAAAATATTCCATGTAAAGAAAAAGAAAAAAAAATTCCATGCAAATAATAACCAAAAGAGAGCTGGGATAGCTCTACTAACATCAGATAAAATAGATTTTAATCATTTATAATGATATGACACAGTTACGAGGGTATGACAGTTTGAAGCTTTTGTAAATCCCAGAAAAGATCATGTTCTTTAAACTAATCCATTCCTATGGGTATGAGACTCTTTGATTGCATTAGATTCAGTTATGGGAACTTTTGATTAAATAATTTTTATTAAATCGCTTAGGACCTTTGATTGGGCTATGTCAGTCTTTATCCTTTTACTGGAGTCTTATATAAACAGAAACACCGGAGAGAAGGAAAGCCACTGCCATTTTTACCCTGCCATGTCAGAAAGGACTTCAGGATTGCCTATAGCTGCAGAAAGACAGGGAAACCCCAAGAGGCTGAGACAGTGGCCTGAGGCTGGAATCAGCAGAGTAGCCCAAAATGAGGAGAAGCGAGATATGAGCCTTGTGTCTGATTGCCCACAATAGAGCTCAGGGAGAAAGTGAACCTGGAGGGGAAGGCAGAGACCTTGGCAGAGGCCGGCTTACATTTTGCCTTGCCACATGGCAAGACTCCAGGATAGCCAGTAGCTGACTTTGATTGGCTCTGCTAAAGCCTTGATTTGGACATTTACATGGCCTCAGAAATGTAAGTTTTTACCCTAATAAAACCCTATTGTAAAAGCCAACCAAATTCTGGTATTTTGCTCCCAGCAGCTTTAGCAAACTAAAATAGAGGGACAAAGTAGGTTATTACATACAGATAAAGTAGTCAATCCAACACCTACAATTATAAATATATATATACCTAACAGTAGAGCCCCAAAATATATGAAGCAAATGTTGCCATATTTAAGGGGAGAAATAGAAACTTCTACAATAATAGCAGGAGACTTCAATACCATAATTTCAATAATCAATAGAACAAACAGGACTCTCTCCTCTCACAGAAAACTAGCTAGAGGGCAGGCAGAAATGGTCTGGGGAAAAAAAGTTCTAGGGTATAGGACACCAGGGGAAGGTTGGACACTATCCAGAAGAGAGAGGCACAGGAAAAGGACCTAAACATTAAGACCATGGGTAGAAGCTAAAGATATAGCTGCCAGCACCCCTCCCACACCCTACCAGGAAAATGCATTGAATCCTCCAGCCTCAGGCCTGCAGCTACAGACAAAGGGGGCCAGAGGAATCCAACTCAACAGGAAACAGGAGAGAGAGGGACACAGCCTAAGGCTGATTCAGGTTTTGACCCACAAATTTGGTGTGCTGTGTCCCACAAGCCCTTCCAGGCCAGATGGGCCACACCATTGTTTGTCTTGGAAGCCAGCACAGGACTAAAGAGATATGACCTTCTCAAATGCCCTCCCTACTGATCAAGACTGGTTGTTGAGGATACTGAGGGGAATGGAGTTATTTCCTACCTGACAAAAGAGAGGGGGCTGCCAGCAAAGGCTGGAGAACTGTCTCTGAGAAAGTCTGATAGCAAGATAGCCTCCAGGCAGGAACCTCTGTCACACTGATCGAGTCTGTATTGCAGCAAACATACTCTGACCAGGCTCGGAACTAAGAGGCCTGTCGAAGAGTGCCATCTATTGGCTGACCAAGGAAGTGCATGTAAGGGAATTAAAAGTAAATAAGAAAGACTTTATAGCCTTTACATCCTCCCTCCCCAAGGTCCTTGGAAGCAGATCTGCAACCCATTACTAGTTCCAGGGCCCATATATTTGGGAAATTAACAGGGAAAATGCTAAAGAACTAGAACAGGTTAAACCAAAAATCAAAGAATGGCAATAATACAGCCTCCTAAATCCCTACAAAAGAGAGAAATTGAGCAACGGAGTAAACTCACCATCATGAGATGCCTAGACATCAGCAAAAAATTACAAGCCATACTAAGAAAATTGAAGAAACGGTCTAAGCAAAGGAATATATCAAGACCCAGATGAGAAACAGAATTCAAGACAACTAACCAATGAGATTCAAACAAATTTCCTAAATCAAATTAATGAGCTCAAAGACAATATGGCTAAAGAGATAAAGGACATCAAGAAGACACCGAGGGGGGGGGCGGATGTGGCTCAAATGGTTGGGCGTCCGTCTGCCATATGGAGGGACCTGAGTTCGATCCCCAGGACCTCCTGGTAAAAAAAAAAGAAGACACCAAGGAAGCACAAAGAAGAATTTGAAAATTCACATACTACTCAGAATGTCAAATACCAAAGAGAAAGAGAAAGTTCTGAGTGCAGCAAGAGAGAAAAAACCATCACATACAAGGGACGACCAGTAAGCCTTAGTGTGGATTTCTCATCAGAACCCATAGAGGCAAGAAGACAGTGGTATGATACAATTAGGATAGAGACTGAAAGAGAAAAATTACCATCTTAGAATTCTTTATCCAGAAAAATTATCCTTCAAATATGAAGGTAAGTTTAAAATATTCACAAACAAGCAGAAACTCGGAGAGTTTGTAAAAAAGAATCATCTTTGCAGGAAATATTAAAGGGAGCCTTACAGCCTGAAAGAAAAAGACAGGGGAGAGAAGCTTGGAGGAGAGTGTAGAAAGCAAGAATAGTAGAAAGGATAACCAAAAGAATAAAAAGACAGATGAGAATAAGATATGATATATGAAAACCAAAGAACAAAATGGTGGTAGTAAATAATGCATGTACAGCAATAACACTGAATTTGAATGGATTTAACTCCCCAGTCAAAAGATATAAGCTTACATAATGGATTTAAAAAACATGAGCCACCTATATACTGCCTACAAAAGACTCACCAGGGGGGCGGATGTGGCTCAAATTCTTGGGCATCCATCTCCCATATGGAAGGACCTGGGTTCAATCCCCGGGATCTCCCAGTAAAAATGAAGAAAAAGCATAGAGGGTGCGAAGGCCACCAGGCCCTGCAAGCAGGTGTGTCACTGGGCCCTGTGCGCAGGTGCACCATCAGGCCCCACAGGGAGGTGAGCCCCCAGGCCCCATGCATGGGTGTGATATCAGCCCCTGCACATGGGTGCGCCATGAGGCCCAGCCCAGCCACACAGCAGGATGATGATGTAGCAGGAGAGTGGCATAAGGGAGGGATGGGATAAGATGTGCCAAAGAACCAGGAACTGGGGTGGTGCAGGTGGTGGGATGCCTCTCTCCCATATCGGAGGTTCCCAGGATTGAATCCACATGAGGACAGGAGGAGAGGGATGAGAGGAGAGGGCAGGAGGAGGACACAGAGAAATGCCCAACAAATGGACACAAAAACAGCAAAAATGGAGGGGGTGGCGGTAAAAATGGATAAAAAATAAATAAATAAATCTTAAAAAAAAAAAAAAAAAAAGACTCACCTGAAACCCAGGGATATAAACCAGATGAAAGTGAAAGGTTGGAAAAACGAGGGATAGCTATACTAATATCGGACAAAATAGATTTTACATGCAAAAAAATTATAAGAGGGCATTATATATTAATAAAAGTGACAATCCACCAGGAAGAAATAACAGGCATAAATATCTATGGACCTAACTAGGGTACCCTAAAATACATAAGGCAAACTCTGGCAAATCTGAAGAGAGAAATAGACACCTTTACAATAATTTTTGGAGACTTCAATACACTACTCACAGGATTAGGTAGAACAACTAGAAGGAAGATCAACAAGGATACTGAGAACTTAAACAGTATGATAAATGAACTAGACCTAACAGACATACACAGAATATTGCAACCCAAATCAGAAGGTTATACATTCTTCTCAAATGCTCATGTTAGGTCACAAGGCAGGTCTCAATAAATATAAAAAACTGAATATAATTGAATCATGCTTGTAAACTGATCTGTTAATCTGGGCATGATTAGGTTAGGATTAGGGCGTTGAGTCCCACCCCTTGGTGGGTGGGGAATTGAATATAAAAGGCAAGGCAAAGGACAGTTGAAGCAGTCTTTTGAGAAGCCCTTTTGATGTTGGAAAGAAGGCCCCAGGAGAATAGAAGCAAGCCGCTCGCCTGATCGTCTACAGCTGAACTTGTGGAGGAAACAGGAGCTAAACCTGGAGAGAAACGCAGCCCTGGGAAGAGAGGAACCCCAGAAGCCTGAACCCTGGCAAACGCCAGCAGCTGTCTTGCTCTAACACGTGGCAATGGACTGTGGTGAGAGAAGAAACTTAACGCTTCATGGCCTGGTATCTGTGGACTTCTACCCCAAATAAATACCCTTATAAAGACCAACCCATTTTTGGTATTTCACATTAGCACCCCTTTGGCTGACTAATACAGTGGGTCAAAGAAGAAATTGCAAGAGAATTCACTAAATATCGTGAGATGAACTAAAATAAGAATACATCGTATCAAAATCTATGGACACTACATAGGCAGTACCAAGAGGGAAATTTATAGCCCTCAATGTTTACATTAAAAAAAGAAGAGAAGGCTAATATTGAAGGTCTAACTGCACAACTGGAGGAACTAGAAAAAGAACAGCATACTAATCCCAAACCAAGCCAAAGGAAAGAAATAGTAAGGATCCGTGTAGAAATAAATGAAATTGAGAACAAAAAAAAGCAATAGAGAGAATCAACAAAACCAAAAGTTAGTTGTTTGAGAACATCAACAAAATTGGCAAACCCTTAGCTAGAATGACAAAGAAAAAGAGAGAGAAGCAAATAAAATCAGAAACGAGAGGGTGGCCATTACCACTGACCCTGCAGAAATAAGAGAGATCATAAGAGGATACTATGAACAACTGTATGCCAAAAATCTAGACAATGTAGATGAGATGGACAAATTCCCAGAAACATATGAACAACACACTGACCCTAGAAGACCTCAACAAACCAATCACAAGTGAAAAGATTTAAACAGTCATCAAAAACCTCCCAAAGATGAAAGCCCAGGACCAGATGGCTTCAAGGTGAATTCTACCAATCATTCAAAGACAATGTAATACCAATCTTGCTCAAGCTCTTCTAAAACACTGAACAGAAAAGAATGCTACCAAACTCATTCTATGAATCCAACATCACCCTAATACCAAAACCAGATAAAGATACTACAAAAAAAGAAAATTACAGACCAATATCCCTAATAATACAGATGTAAAAATCCTCCACAATATACTTGCAAACCGAATAAAAAGGCACATTAAAAGAATTACACACACACACAAATTTAAAATTATACAGCAAAATCAAGTGAATTTTGTCACAGGTAGGCAAGGGTAATTCAGCACAAGAAAATCAATTAGTGTAATAAACCATATTGATAAGCTGAAGACGAAAAAATCACGTAATACTCTCGACTGATGCAGAAAAGGCATTTGACAAAATACACACCCTTTCTTGATAAAGAACACTCCAAAAGATAGGAATAGAAGGAAGCTTTCCCAATATAGTAAAGTGCATATATGAAAAACCTACAGCTTACATTGTACTCAAAGATGAAAGACTGAAAGCTTTCCCACTGAGATCCAGATCAAGACAAGGATGTCCAATGTCACCACTGTTTTTGAATATTGTGCTAGAAGTTCTAGCTACAGCAATAAGGATGGATAAAGAAATAAAAGGCACCCAAGAGGAAAGGAGGAAGTAAAACTTTCACTATTCGCTGATGATATGAGCCTATATTTAGAAAATCCTGAAAAATACACAACAAAGCTGTTAGAACTAATAGATGACTTCAGCAAAGTGGCAGGATACAAGATTAATACAGTAAAATCAATAGCGTTTCTATACACTACTGATATGCAATCTGACAGGGAAATCAGAAAAAAAAATTCCAGTTACAATAGCAACTAAAATAATCACATATTTAGGAATAAACTTAACCAAGGACATAAAGGACCTATATTCAGAAAACTATAAAACACTGCTAAAAGAAACCAGAAAAGACTTAAATAATGGTAGGACATTCCATGTTTAAGGATTGGAAGTCTAAATATCAAGACGTCAATTCTACCCAAACTGATTTACAGATTCAATGCAATCCCAATGAAAATTCCAAAAGCCTCTTTTGCAGAAATGGAAGAGAGCCAATTACCAAATTTATTTGGAAGGGTAAGGGGCCCCCAATAGCCAGAAACATCTTAAAAGGGAATAAGGAAGTTGGAAGACTCTCACTTTCGGACTTTAAATCATATTACCTAACTACAATGGTAAAAATAGCATGGTACTGGCTTAAAGATAGATATATAGAAGAATAGAACCAAACTGATGGTTCAGAAACAGACATCAGAAACTCACATCTGTGGTCCAGTGATTTCTGACAAGACTCTCAAGCCCACCCAGCTGGGGCAGAACAGTCTATTCAACAAATGGTGCTGGGAGAACAGGATATCCATATTCTAAAAATAGAAAGAAGACCCCTATCTCACACCTTATACAAAAATTAACTCAAAATGGATCAAAGACAATACATATAAAAGCTAGGACCATAAAACTCCTAGAAGAAAATATAGGGAACATCTTCAAAACCTGTTGGTAGGTGGTGGATTCTTAAACCCTTATACCAAATGAAAGAAAAAAATGGATGAATGAACCTCCTCAAACTTAAACACATTTGTGATTCAAAGGACTTTGTCAAAAAGGTAAAAAGGCAACCCACTCAATGGAAAAAAAAATTTTAAATCCACATATCCGATAAAGGTTTGATTTTCATGCTATATAAAGAGATCATATAACTCAACAATAAAAGAGCAAGCAACACAATTAAAAAGGGCAAAAGACTTAGACATTTCACCCAAGAGGAAATATAAATAGTAAAAAAAGCAGGTGAAAAAATATCCAATATCACTAGCTTTTAGGGAAATGCAAATCAAAACTACAATGAGATATCATCTCACACCACACAGAATGGCCATTTAAAAAAAAAAAAAAAACAGGAAACAACAAGTGCTGGAGAGGATGTGGAGAAATAGGAACACTTCTTCACTGCTGGTGGGAATGTAAAATAGTTCAGCCTCTGTGGAAGATAGTTTGGCAGATCCTTAAGACCTTAAATACCAAACTGCCATATGATCTGACAATACCTCTACTAAGAATATATCCTGAAAATAGTGACACAAACAGACATCTACATACCGCTGTGCATTGCAGTGTTTTTCATAATTGCCAAAAGATGGAAACAACCCAAGTGTCCATCAACTGATGAATGGATAAATAAAATGTGATATATATATATAGGATGCGACTGGGCTCCTGTCTACTATATAGGAGGTCCAGGGTTTGATTCCCAGGGCCTCCTGGTGAAGGCAAGCTGGCCCGAGCAGAGAGCTGGCCCGCACAGAGTGCTGGTCTGTGCAGCGTGCTGACCTGCGTGGAGTGCTGGCCCACACAGAGAGCTGGTGCAGCAAGATGAGGCAACAAAAAGAGACACAGAGGAGAGACAATAAGAGATGCAGGAGACCAGGGGATGAAGTGGTGCAAGAGATTGACCGACCCTCTCCTACTCCAGAAGATTCCAGGATTGGTTCCCCATGTCTCCTAAAGAGAAGACAAGCAGACACAGAAGAACACACAGTGAATGGACACAGACAGCAAGGAAAAAAAACAAACCTCTCAACACCCCAGCCATCTTCATCAGCATAGATGATGACTCAGGGCTGACAAAGGCTGTACTCCTGGACTTGAGTCTTGAAGGGTCCCTACCTAAGGAGGCAGCAGTAAGCAGGCTGACCTCAAAGGAGGAGCGGAGCCTCCAGACCTTCACCCCTATTGGAGAAGACACCGTGAAAACCCCCAGCTCAGCCGCCAAAGAAGCCAGGGACCCCGAGACCAAGGGGAACAGTTAACGGGGCTTGCCTGGGGAAGGAGGAAGCTCAAAGCAGGCAGGGAGGGTCTTGGCCAGTGGGTGCTTTACTTTTTAAAGAAAGGGAAAAAAAAAAAAGAATAGAAAAAAAAAAAAAAAAGAGATTGCGGGGGAAGGGGCAGGGGGAGGGACGACTCTCAACAAAGAAAAGCCCAGGACCAGATGGCTCCACTGATGAATGTTACTAAACATTCCAATAACAGTGAACATCAATCCTGCTCAAACTTTTCCAAAAATTGAAGAGGGAAAAACACTTCTTAACTCATTCTATAAGGCTAACACCACCTTATCTATGAGGCTAACATACCATAGCAAGATAAAGATACAACAAGAAAATTAAGACCAATATCTCCTACAAATAGACAGATGCAAAAATCTTCAACAAAATACTAGCAAACTGAATCCAACAGTACATTAAAAGAATTATATACCATGATCAAGTGAGATTTATTCCAGGGATGCAAGAGTAGTTCAACAGAAGAAAATCAATTAATGTAATATACCATATTAACATAATAAAAGAAAAAAAACA
Source organism: Tolypeutes matacus (assembly GCA_026826555.1). Classification (NCBI taxonomy): domain Eukaryota; kingdom Metazoa; phylum Chordata; class Mammalia; order Cingulata; family Chlamyphoridae; genus Tolypeutes; species Tolypeutes matacus. Next base: position 16,346,775 of record JAKSZT010001178.1, read on the forward strand.
TATGATCTTCTCAATTGAAACAGAAATGCACTGGCAAATTTCAGCATCCCTTCTTAATAAAAACACATAGAAAATTAGTAATTGAAGGAAACTTCCTCAACATGGTAAGGGGCATATATGAAAAACCCACAGCTAATATCATACTCAATGGTAAAAGATTGAAATCCTCCCCTCTAAGATTAGTAACAAGATAAGTATGCCCACTGTCACCATGGTTATTCAAAATTGTACTGTTAGTTCTAGCCAGAGCAATTAGGCTAGAAAAAGATATGAAAGGCATCTATATTGGAAAGGAAGAAGTAAAACTTTGCCATCTGCAGATGGCATGATCCTATATATAGAAAATCCTGAAAAGTCTACAACAAATCCAGTAAAGCTAATAAACAGATTTGGCAAAGTGGCAGGGTACAAAATCAACATGCAAAATTAGTGGTGTTTCTATACACTAGTAATGAACAAACTGAAAAGGAAATCAAGAAAAAAATTCCATTTACAATGGTGACTAAAAGAATCAAATATCTAGGGAAAAATCTAATGGAAGATATAAAGGACTTGTACATGGAAAACTACAAAACACTGCTGAAAGAAAATAAAGATTAAAAACATTCAGTGCTCATGGATTAGAAGACTAAATATATTTAAGATGACAATTCTACCAAAATCAATTTACAGATTCAATGCAATCTCAACCAAAATTCCAATAGCCTTCTCTGGAAAAATGGAAAAGTCAATCATCAAATTTATATGGAAGGGTAAGGACTCCCAATTAGCCAAATCATCTTGAAAAAAAAAATCAAAAGTGAAGGACTCACACTTCCCAATTTTAAAGCTTAATACAAAGCTACAGTAATCAAAACAGCATTATACTGGCAAAAGGACAGTGACAAAGACCAATGGAATTGAACAAGAGTTCAGAAATAAACCTTCACATCTATGGCCAATTATTTTTGAAAAGGGTGTCAAGTCCACTCAATTGGAAGAGTCTCTTCAACAAATGGTGCTGGGGAAACTGCATATCCATATGGAGAAAATTAAAGAGGATCCCTATCTCACACCATTAAAAATTAGCTCAAAATAGATCAAAGACCAAATATAAGAACCAGGACTATAAAACTCCTAGAATAAAATGTAGGGAAGCATCTTCAAGATCATGTGGTAGGCAACAGGTTTTTAGACTTTACACCAAAAGAATGAGCAACAAAAGAACATATAGATATATGGGTCTTCATCAAAAATAAAAACGTTTGTGAATCAAAGGACATTATCAAGAAAGTGAAAAGACAACCTACAGAATTAGAGAAAATATTTGGAAAACCCACATATCTGATATGGGTGTAATGTCTAGAATATATAAAGAAATCTTACAACTAACAACAAAAACACAGCCCAGTTTTAAAATGGGCAAAATACTCAGACAGACATTTCTCCTAAGAAGATAAACAAATGGCCAATAAGCACATGAAAAGATGCTAACCAGCATTAAATGCAAATGAAAACCACAATGGGATACTATTTCACATCCACTAGAATGTCTACTATTTAAAAAGCAGAAAATAACAAGTGTTGGAGATGATGTGGACATATAGGAAGACTTGTTTATTGTTTTGGGGAATGTAAAATGGTGCACCCACTGTTGAAAACAGTTTGGCAGCTCCTCAGAAAATTAAGTACAGAACTACATATGACCTGGCAATCCCAATTCTAGGTATATACCCAAAGAATTGAAAGCAAGGATTCAAGCACTTATTTGCATAGCAATATTCATAGTGGCATTATTCACAATTGCCAAAAGATGGAAGCAACCTAAATATTCATCAACAGAAGAATGCATAAACAAATTATTGTACATATATACAATGGGATATTATTCAGCTGTAAAAAGTAATGAAATTCTGATACATGTGACAACATGGATGAAACTTGAAGACATCATGTTGAATGAAATAAGCCAGACATAAGAAGACAAATATTGTATGATCTCAGTTATATGATATAATTATAACATGCAAATTCATAGAACCAGATATTAGAATACAGGCTACTGGGGGTAGGGTATGGGGTGGGGAATACAGAGTTAATGCTCAATTGGTACAGAGTTTCTTATGGGGTGATTGAGAAGTTTTGCCAATGGATGGTGGTGACCATAATACAACATTGTGAGTATATTAAACACCACTGAATTTTTTACTTCAACGTGGTTAAAATGGGAAATTTTAGGTTTTATATATGTTACCAGAATAAAACTTGTACAACACAAAGAATGAAACCTAATAGAAACTATGGACTATACTTAATAATATAGTAATAATGGCTCATCCATTGTAACAAAGGTACTACACTAATGTAATGTGTTTATGGTAGGGAAAATGTGAGAGTTGAGAGAATATGAGAAAACTGTAAATTTAATATGATTTTTCTGTAAACTTACTATTTTAAAAATATTTTTAAAGAAACATAACACAGATATTTTAATAACTAATAAACAGAGAGTCACAGATTGCATAACTTTATTCAAGTTACTCAAGATCAAACAAGTAGAAAGCAGCAGAGTTTGAGCTCAGACTGTCTAAATCTTATATCCAAGATTTTAAGCTGTGTGATATATCAATGAAATTTTTTAGCTTAGAAAAATAGGGGATATTCTGAGAAAGCAGATAGAAAGAATTTCTCAATGGATTCAGAAACAGACCAAATAAAAGAAGAGCAGGTATCAATTTCATGGCAAAAATAATATTCTTTTTGATGGGATTGTTTTTCATCAAAATGAGAGAAATTCATACTACACAATTAAAAAATCAAAACATGTATAAAGTTTTAAAAACCTGTTATTTCATATACCACAACCTTATTTGAACGGAATGATTTAAAAGAACTCATTGGGAAGTGGGTATAGCTCAGTGGTTTGAGCACCTGCTTCCCACAAATGAGGTCCTGGGTTCAATCCCCGGTACCTTCTTAAAAAAAAAAAATATATATATATATATATATATATATCATTTTTAGGAAGAAATTAGAGGATTCTATTTAAATTGGAAATAAGCATTGCACCACTTTTCTTACGTACTATGCCTCAAGCACAACCCTCTACCAGTATTTCTATTATGAACCTGCTATATATCTCATTCTTGATTCAATTCTTGGTTGTTCCAGAGAGAAGAGAAGGTTACTCTCAAGATCCCACTTGAACCGAAATGGAGACAAACTATAAATGCCAAATACTACCTTTTGAAATATATTATCTTTCAAAAAAGCTCAAAACCTGGAGCAGATGTAGCTCAAGCAGTTAAGTGCCCACCTCCCACATGGGAGATCACAGGTTCAGTTCCCAGTGCCTCCTAAAGAAGACAAACAATGAGCAGAAAACAAGCAAAGAAAAAAAAAACAAGCAGACATCAAGCAAAAATAATGAGCAGACAACAAGCAGAAACAAATGAGCAGGGAGCGGATGTGGCTCAAGCAGGTGAGTGCCTGCCTTCCACGTGGGAGGTCCCAGGTTCCATTCCCAGTGCCTCCTAAAAGAAAAAATAAACAAGACAACAAGAAAAAAACAAGCAGGTAATGAACAAAAACAACGAGTAGACAACGAGCACGAACAACGAGTGAAAAAAACCAATGAGCAAACAGATGAAGGAGCCATAGGGGGAGTGGGGGGGGGCGGTAAACTCAAAGCTTACAGAGCTGAAAATCTAGTTACTATTTATACAAATAAATGGTCTGAGGCACACACAACTTGTTCAAATCAAAATTGGTTCAAAAAAGAGAAGACAATTTCTTTGCCACTCCACCCCTACCATTAAAATAATAAATAATAATAAATTTATAAAATCACATAAAACAAGAAAGATATTTACATTTCTTTGTCTTTTCTGCAGATCTGCCACAGGTTTCTTTGAGTAGATTACATAAATGCCTTGTAGCATTATTCCTGAAATAAAAGAGTTTGCCTAAGTGTAATCTGATCTCAAAGTCAAAATCACATGTGAAAGTTATGAAACATATTGTTACAATTTTAAATTTTTTCAAGAAAATATTAAAATATTATATTTAGTACATATCACATATCATTGCTAAATGAAAGTATGACCAAAACGTGGATTGACTGTACTATTTATTTTTTAGGCCAGTAAAAAGAATTTATTTGGGAAATGGGGGAAAGAACAGAGCTTGGTGAGAAATGGGAGAGAAAGATGGAAATACACATCAAGATTTGATGTGGGCCCCTCTAGGCAGAGAAAGCTTGACTGTACTATAAATAAACATGATTTAATGCCTACCTTCCTTTAAAAGTAAAAGTGATAGCTCCTAGAAGACAGGGTTGGGCTTTTCTTTTACTAACTAGGCAATGATTTATCACCCATAAAATTTTTCTCGATGTCTAATCTTCAAAACATAAAATAGGAAAACTTTCTGACTAAGTAGTCATTAAGTGAGTAATAGGACCCCTGGTTCTCTTGTTGAAGTTACTAATCATGTACAGCAGTTAGATTTAATTTTCCAACTTACACTTTTCCTATAGAAATGAGTTATTACAGATTAACAATTAATAATGATTTTAAATCTATATTAGTTTAGTGAAAAGCAAAATTTAGAATATGACATAGAACGTATCTTTTAATTTTCATTGAGCTAATAAGTGAAAAAAGTTACGAAATCACTGAAATCAAGGTGTTTTTGCTTGGTTTTGTGTGGTATCCCAGAAAAAAAACATGTTCCTAAATCTTAAGCCATTCCTGTGATTGTGAATCATTATAAACAGGACCTTACTAGAGGTCTTGATAAGCAGGGAAAGACAGAAAGCCAAGGGAAGATGGCAGTCAACGGATCCCAGAAGACATGTGACAGCAAAGCCAAGGACCCAAGATTTGCCAGCAGCCAGCACCAGTACACCACAGCCTTCAGAGAGAAATCACCCTGCTGATGCCTCAGTTTTGTACTTCTAGCCTCAAAACCATGAGCCAATAAATTCCTGTTGTTTAATTAGTCGTTTTAGCATCTGGTAGCTAAGATGTTTTGTTTCTAAAGCTTGTGACTACTCTCCAGTACAGGGCAGTAATTCCCAAAGTATGAGCCCTGAATTTGCAGTATCAAAATCCCTTGTTATGTTGAGCAAAGCAAGCCAGACACAAAAGGACAAATACTGTATGAATGTGTTACTATGAACCTAATATATTGCATAACATATTGTTTGATTCAACAACAACAACAAAAATATCCCTTGTTAGGAAATTCAAATTCTTGAGTCCCATCACAATGAATCACAAACCCGGGAGAAAAGGAGAATCAAGAAGAGTTTTAACAAGCCCTGCAGGTGTTTCTGATGTTCACTAAAGTTTGAGAACCACTTGTTTAGAGAGGGTGTGACAGCTTGAAGCTTTTTGTAGATCCCAGAAAAGACCGTGTTCTTGAAGCTAATCCATTCCTGTGGGTATGGGACCCTTTGATTGGACTGGATTAAGTTGGGGGAGGCTTTGATTGGAATACTTCAGTGAAGCGTGATGTGATTCAGGGTAGGTGTTGGTACTCTTGCTAGAGTCCTTTATAAACGAGGACTGAAAGCAGAGATACACAGAGAAAAAGCCACAGAAACAGAGAGAAGGAACCCAGGAGCTTAGAGAGAAACACGGGAAAGAGAAAGCCCCAGACGGAGCAGCCAGAAACAGAAGCAACAAGACACAAAAAAGAAACAGATGTCTCCATGTGCCTTGCCACTTGGAAGAAGTCCAGGATCACCAGAAGCCTGGACATCATCATCTCTGATGATGCCTTGATTTGGACATTTTCACAGCCTCAGAACTGTAAGCTTTTTACATATTAAATTCCCATTATAAAAGCCAACCCGTTTCTGATATATTGCTCCCAGCAGCTTTTAACAAACTAAAACAGAGGGAAACCTTTTGATTGTTACTGGTTTTGTAAAAAATAAAAAAATGACCATAAATATATGTCCTACAATTTGAAGTGCCAACTTAATTATACCTGTGAAGGGCCTTTCCCTGTCACTCTAAGGTGAGGGTGCAGAGGAGTATATGTGCCTCTATTGACAATATGCTCTCTAAACCACAACCTTTAGAGCAGCATGGCCTGGCATAAAAGCCAGCCATATATGCTCAATCATCCAATCAAAAAATATTTATTCCAAGTCCACTATGCACTCTTCCATGACTCAAATTGAGAGAATTCTTAAAACTCGTCAATGACTCTAAAATGACTGTCTGCAGCAGTGTTCAAATTTTTTTCTAGAACGAAAATCTTTTTTAAAAATGAAATCTTACCTGAATGCCTAAGATTTAAAATCATATAAAAATAAAACTCTTCTGGTTGAAGTCAGGATAAGAAGGGAGCTACAGATATGACCGCTCAGGCTTTCCTTTAGCCGACCTCTTGCAACTCCTACTCATCACACCCATTTCAAGATAAAGTCAAAACTCCTAAACATGGCATGAAATACTAGGGTAGCAATCTCTAACACCCCTCTTGGCTAACTCCTATTCATCCTTCAGACATCATCTTTTATAGAAATGTTACCGTCCAAAGTGGTCTTGCTGCCCGGTGGTACACAGAGGTCAATGACATGACACCAGGATTTTGAGAGAAGAAGAAAAAGAATTCATTATGAGCAGCTCATCAATGAGACAGGAAGTAAAAACCTCAGATCTGTCTCCCCAAGCTGAAGAGGTTTGAGACATTCATGCAGTTTCAGGTAGCTGGGTCTAGGGGTGTGGTTTAGGATAAGTTGGTATGATAGGGGTTAAGGGGCAGACTTAAGTGGAGCATGCACAGTTCCAAATCATGCATCACCATGTTCAAGAATGATGGCTTAGCGGGAAGAAGTGGGACTCCCATCCTGGCGAGGACCACTATGTTCTCAGAGGAGCAGGAGTCTCTCGAGAGCATGGGTGGTGCCTAACAGGGGAGAAGAGACCAGTGTGTCAGCCCTCAGTGTTGTTGCAACTATGAATCTTGTCCTTCAAGGAGGGAAGCCTGGTGGTCGCCATGAACAGATGGAACAGGGGGTATTCAGGGGATGATGGAAGTGTTCTACATGATCTTGCAATGATGGATACAAGCCATGTTAAATTTCATCAAATTTTATAAAAGTGTATGGTCCAATATGTAAACCATATTGTAAATCATTGACCATGGTTAGTAGCTATGTTTCAATATTTGTACATCAGTTGTAACAAATGTATCATCCACATATAAAAAGGTTATTAATATGGGAAGGGGGAAAACGGGGAGGATGTTGGGTAAATGGGAGTCCCCGTATTCTGTATGTGACTTTATTGTGACCTAAAACTTCTTTGAAGACAAAATGAAAAAAGAGTAAGACACTGGGGGAATAAATGGAAGAAAATGTCACTGTACATACAAGACAACAGATCTTACAGTAATGAAGGGCAAAATGTCCAAAAAAAATTAATATTTTTCATTGTTTTTTAATATCACAATTTTTTTATTTTTAGTTTTTTTTAAATAATTTTTTCTGTATTTTATTTACTTTGTTTAAAACTATCATTATTATTTCATTTTTTTATTAATTATATTTGGCTATTTTATTAGCTTCATTTTTGAAGAAGTTTTGTATCACAGAAGGGTTACAAATGTGGCAGCGGAGGACCATTGGTGTGGGGTGCCAGTGATGGAGGATACATGGAAGGAAGTTCACCTTGGCATATATATAAGGCATATAAATGTGTTCAAATGTTGATGGGGCATTGCCACAGTGGGTGGAGATTAACACAATAAACAGAAGAATACCAAATTCCCATCATGGGGGGCTCTGACACATTATCTAATGGAACAGCAACAATCCCCCAAGTACAGGGGCAATGACTAGTGAAGGAAAATGGTCCACTAATGGGCCCTTGATATTGATGACTATGCTTATGAGCCTTTGCTCTTGAAATTGAAATTGAAATTTAGCCTAGTGTTGTAGGGTGCCTAAGAGTTACCTCCTGAGAGCCTCCTTGTTGCTCAAATGTGGCCTCTCTCTAAGCCAAACTCAGCATATAAATACAATAACTTTTCCCCAGCATGGGACAGGACTCCTGGGGATAAGCCTCCCTGGCACTGAAGGATTGCTACCAAATACCAACAAGCAATGCAACTGGAGAAAAAAAAAAAAAAAGACCTTGACCAAAAAGGGGAAAAGGTAAAGATAAATGAGTTTACAAGGCTAAGAGACTTCAAAGTGAGTCAGGAGGTCATTCCAGAGGTAACACTTATGTACATCTCAGCAGGATCTCATTGAAAACCAAAGTAGGTACTACCCCAAATAGCAATAGTGGGGCTTCTGAGGGCTCTGGAAACATCCAGACACTATAGTCAGGGCAGATAGCTCAGGTGTTTGGTCCCTTGCCAGTGGGCCCTACTTTGGAATTTATGCTCTCCAGTGTGACAGAGTTGGACTCAGTTGTGGTTTCCCTACATATGGCTCTGCTGTCCTTCTATTTGAACTTATAATTAGTACTAAAATTGGTAGGTGTACATCCAATAGACTTAAATCTTTGGGCTGTCCATGTGTCAACTGGGCCCTGAATCTCAAAAGAGTTGTAACACCTACTCCGCAGTTCATTGGACTCACCCAGGACAACAACAAGGAGGAGATGATGGATAACCAACATACCAAGGACCCGAGAGTGTCTACAACTGCAAGCAAGAGAGTCCCATCCATCAGCCGTATGGGATTGAAGTTCCACCCCACCCCCACCTCAATTAAAGGTGAAGTTGGCATCACAATCCCAGAATCCTCAGGACTGGGGAATGAACTATGGACTAAAGTAGACTTACTAGTATTCTACTATAGACTTATTGTGATTCTAGCAATGGAAGAAATATCATTGATGTAGAGGCAGTGACCACTGGAGGTTCTGAGGGTAGAGAGGGAAAAACAGGTGTAATACAGGGGCATTTTGGGGACCTGGGAATCATCCTTAATGACAGTACAACAACAGATACAGGCCATTATATTCTTGCCAAAATCTACAGAATTGAGTTGGAGAGAGTGTAAACTACAATGTAAACTATAATCCATGCTTAGTGGCAATGCTCCAAAATGTGTTTATCATTTGCAATGAATATACCACTCTAATGACAGATGTTGCTACTGTGGGAAAATGTTGGAGGTGTGGAGAGCAGGGCCTATGGGAATATATATTCTCTGTAACATTTATGTAATCTTAGTATCTTTTAAGAAATAAAAAAATGAAAAGAAAAAAAATGTTGGCTTAGCCTGATTGATGGGTATGATTTTTACTATTAAATTAGGCAAAGGTAACTTTAGGTCAGGGCTTCTCCTGACTGCACATGCCCTAGTGGCTATATTAGGTCAGAACAGGGTTTAACAGGTGATGCAAAGGAAAAGGAAACAGTAACTTTTCTTGCAAGGTAGAAAGTTTCTTTTGAATAAACATGAGGAGGTGGGAGCTGTAACTTTCAGTTGGCAGGTTTCAGAAGCAATCTATGAGAACCATCACCACTGCGTACATATGGGACAGAACTTGACTTTCCATTAACTAATTCCAGAAATGATATGTTCTTCACATGACAATTGGCAACTAATTATTTAAGGCCAAAGCTGACACTCAACTGAAACAAATGCTGAAAAGAGAAGGAAGCCATACCCCAAAATAAAATCACTCCCCCCACAAAAAAATGGCATAGTCTATACTGTACTACATATACTGTACTACATTCTGTAAATAAACTAAATTGTCATGGTAACCACAGAAACTCAAACATTTATTAATGAAGGCAGCATCAATTTTAAGAAAGTTCACAATTCATCAAATACTTGTTTGAGAGCTACAAAAAGCTTTAGATCTTCAGATCTGCCTTATAAGATACTATAGTAATTCAATCACATACCCATATAAAAGTGACCAGCAAGTACCAAACATATAGAAGGCACACCGTGTTACAATTTTCCTCTTCTCTCTCCCTTCCTCCTAAAACCAAACCTCATTTAGGCAGAGAAAAATTAAGGTATAGCATTTAAATTTTATCCTTCAATCCACTTCTCTGCAACTCCTATTCTCCTCCTCCCCCCGCCCCCCAATTCAAGATTAAGTCAACTCCTCAACATGGCATGGCATGGCATGGCATAGGTTGTTTTTCAGTTAGGCTAAAACATGGCATTTTTCATTTATCAGTAACTTCATTGATAAGGTGATAGCCTTCTAGAATTATGGTTAGCATCATGTTTAACTTGAAGAAAGTAGGAATAAACAAATTTGACACTCTATGTGGATCCATACATTGCATTTTAACTATTCAATATTTACTTGGGAGATGAATTAAAATTTTATTTATATATTAAATTCTACATGATATATATATTACTAAAAGTAAAGCTAAAAACGTAACATGGGACCATATGGCATAGTAAAACCTTACATGAAATATGAATGTGGGTAATATTGAATATATAAGACTATTTTTCTTTAAAATTGAACAAATGTTATATATGTTAAAGTTACAAGATGTTAATATCATGAAAAAAAAACAAAACATTATGCTAAGTAAAAGAAACCAGATACAAAGTTCTACATATTGTATGATACCATTTATATAAAATGTAAATATAAATCAATTCATAAGGATGGAATTAGATTAGTGATTATGTAGGGCTGGGGAAGGATAGAGGGATTGAGAGGTGACTACTAAGGGGTATGGCGGTTTTTCTTTTTGGAGTAATGAAATTGTTCTAAAATTTTTTGTAGGGATGAACGTACAACACTGATTATACTAAAAGTCATTGATTGTACACTTTGCATAGATTTATGTTATGTGAAATACTTCAATAAAACTGCTTTGAAAAATTCTCATGATATAATCTGAATGAGATGGTAAAGACATAAAATAAGACTTAGCTATTGCCTGGAATAAGGTAAAGAAAAAGTCAAAAATGATACCAAAGTTTTAAGCAAAAGTTAATGGGAGAATTATAGGGCCACTGGCAAAAAACAGGAATTTGAGAGTATGAATTAGCTTGGAAACAGAGGAAGAAGTTGAGCCCTATTTTACAATGCTGTACCTAAGGCAACAGGGAAACAGAAAGGTAGATAATATATGGCAGTTATAGATACAGGATTACCAGGCATCTTTTTGACAGCAAGCCATGGTTCCTCCTAATCCCTGACATTTTAAAAGTGAGAAATTATTAGCCAGTTGACCACAGTTTCCCAAATGCAAGAATTTATAGCTATGTTTTTTCAAAGCACTCAGGTAGAATTCTGCTTATAAGTTAATATTATGCAATAAATTGTTGGGAAAGAACAAATTCATTAAATTATTACTCACTCTTTTATTAAATCTTTATTTTCTTGAATTCCTTCTTCTAATTTCAAACTTACTTTTTCATTTTCAAACTAGTTTACAAAACAGAAGAAGAGTTCATTGCATTTTGCTTAGCAAAATAAACATGAGTATAATCACTAACTAGCATTTCTTTGCTAATATGCCACAATAGTCTATAAGAATTCTATTCTTTCCACACAAAAAGGAACTTCTTTCCCACAATTAATGTATTTCCCCCAAGAATACAGATCTCCCTTTTATCAGTCTAAAATCAAGTCTGCTGAATCATCTCCAAAAAGCATTCAACAACATTTTAATGCGATATTATCTTCTCTAAACATTTTGAAGTGATGTTTTATCTTTGCTCTAACCCAATACTGAATTTTCTCATCATTTTTCTTTCACTTTATGCCATAAAATCAAAGCTAAACAGTTTCAAAATTAAAGTTTTATCTACAAGTCTCATAAAAGACATCAGACAAAACATCATAAATTATAGAATTAACAACAATAAAAACTCTTTATAATGAATTAGAATCTTTACATCAGTCTTTATTGAAAGTAATTTATTATTTCTCTAATCATTTACATTGAGGTTTGTGTAACTTGTCCTGTGTTCATTCCTAAACACTATTAATAAAACTTCAAAAAAGAACTGTCCTTAAAATCCACATCATAGAAATAAGATTAACCCAACTTCCCCTGAAATAATATTCGATTTTCAACAGTATTATGAGAAGATTTACTCACATGATATTTACAATTCAAAATTTCATTATACCTGTAGTTCCTGAATGGCTTTACGCTGTGCTTCAATTATCTTTCTATTTTCTTGCAATTTATTTTCTTTCTGCTTCAGTTCAGATTCTACATTCACTTTCCACTTCTTGATCTTTTCAGCCTCCTTATACAGTTTTGAATATAGTCTGCTCATTGGCTCTGAATTCTATTAAAAGTTTTTTAAAACTTATGTCAATTGTACAAATTTTAATATAATAAAAGTACAGGTGCCTATTGAAAATATACATGGTTAATAGTATATTAACAGTTGAGACCAAATCTCTCCTTAATTTATGCCCTGGCATCATAGTGAAAACTACATAAACTCTTTTAAGCTACTTAAGTTACTTTCTGCTACTTCACTGGTCATTTGACTAAGTTATACTTTGCTAACTAAAAAGCAAATGGCTACAAAATGTGCTTAAGTCAGACCTTAGAAATATTTTAAACAATGAAAGAATCTGGCTGGTTGAAAATTAAAACTCTATAAGAAAATCTATAAATCTTAACAATAGTCTTGAAAGTTTTGATTATCCAAACAGTTTGAGGACTAAGGTACTTCAGTGAACTTTAAAATATAAAAACAAGAAAAATAAGAGTGAACACAAGGTATAACCTTCATCAAGTCTGAGGTTTTACTTGGACTTCCTGCCTTTTTTTATTCACATTATAAAGTAAATGCCAGAGGTTTTTTTTTTGTTTTTTTGTTTTTTTTTAAGTCACACTGATTTCTGCTTGCCAATAGCTCTTTGTTTATTCATAAAATAGGTTCTATATTAGTTTAAAATTCTATGATACCATAATCATAGCTACAAACATATAGCACTTTATCAGGCCATGGAAGTTACCCATTTTAAAGATATCTAAATGCCAAATGAATGCTATTTTAGAACTAAAATCGAAATTATAGCATGTCCTACAAATCTCTTAGTAAACGAGCCAAACAATCAATTTCACCTATTAATTTAAAATTTATTTTGTAAAACACTGGCTAGATTCTCAGCCTTTTCACATCTTGTATGCTTCTCCTCTCTTCTGTTCTTGATTTCTATTGTTTAAAACCCCTCTTCTATTCTTGATTTCTATTGTTTAAAATTAAATTGCCCTGAAAGAAATGCATGCTTTTTTAGCCAGAAAAAAATACAGAAGTCTAGTGTTTCAGCAACTTAAAGAGACAAAGGAAAAAAAAGATTTTATTTTAAAACATTCATCAAATATTAATCCATTTGAAGCTTCAAAAGAAATAATAATAAATTATATTCTGAGTACAAGAAATTTGATGTGGATGGGAAAACTTCTGACCTCAAAATCAGAGTCTTTTAGTCCTTCCTGGTAGTGACTACTTTCAGAACTGTCAACCTAGAAAATGAATAAATGTCTCCTGTAAGAAAATATTTCTGAAAGTTTCCAAATAGCAGCAATTAAATAAAGAAGAATAGTAATCCAACAACTAAAAGTTTTTCAAGTAAGCAATTCAATACCTAAACAGATTATACCTACATATACCAATTTAACTGACCTGTTCAAGCATGGGCAAAAAGTTAACTTTTTGTAAAGTAGGATCTGTAAGATAAAAAGACAATTGCCATTAAATATGTCAAAGTCTTATTATTTTTAATATTAAGTATTACAGCTAGCTTTAAAGTCAAGGATATCAATATAGTACTTATGTTATATTTTCAATAACTACTAACATTTACAGTAAAATATTTCTATGTAAGCCATTATATTGCTTTTCCTATCTCCTACCTGAATCAATGTTTTCCCCAGTTTTGGTCATTGCAAATGGCAAACCAAAGTCATCTTCAATACATTTGTTGAAACTCTAGAAAAACAGACAAATAAGTTTTTAAACATACTGTCTCATACCTACCAATGCAATACATATGTAATATACATCTATGTAAAGAAGTGACTATTATTAATAATAACCCTTTTACTGTACTTATTTATAGCATTTAAAATACCAAATGTTTTTGCTATGCAACCAAGGCAAAGAGTTCTTACTAGGTTTTTCTACTTATAAGATGAAACTAAACTATAAATTACTCAAGGCATGCTTTCTAGGTATTCAAGAGTAACACTGGTAAAAGTTTAAACAAGTTTAGAATATTAGATTTTCTTTAATCTCATTTTTATCTTTATGCTAGAATTGAGAATTGTAGAAAAAGCTGTTTTGCCTGAGAAACCTGGATATGCTTCGTTCTTTCCAGTGAGAACTCTATTATATAAAGTAATGTGTTTCCATTTTTGTCCTGCCCACCAGGGAGCTCAGAGCCAAATTTGAAGTTCTGTCCCAAAATTAAATTTTAACTATATGTAAGCATATAGTTTTTGTAGTTACTTTTTCCTTGGTCCTAAGGTTCTCCTAATTTATATTTTACTATTTCACTATACATATTTTATAAACTCCCTCAAATCCTTTATGGAAAGAGGATGGCAGGGTTAAAATAACTCTTCCCACTAGTATGCAGAGTTTTGCAGCAACAGTGATTATTTCTTTAAAGGAATAAACCCTACACAGAATCGGTATGCTCATTACTCATTCAAAGCAATGTTTTTCAAAATTCCTGGGTAAACCAGACCATATTTGCTGAAAAGAAGTAACTATAAAATATTGCCACTCAGAAAACATACTTTGCCTCATTTGCCTAAAGTTAAGAATAGTCAAATGAAGATCCAGATGCAAATTTACCTTGAAGAAATTAGAATCTCCTCCCAAGGTCTGAGGTTTCACTGCAGACACCTGACTGCTACTTAATCTTGGCGGTACAAACAATTTAAAGGGCTTTTGCTTCTCCATTTCCTCTCTTCCAGTTGTAAAAATCTATTTAAAAAAAAATTTTTTTCCCATTGTTTCACTAATACACTATTCTTTATTTTTTTTTAATTATATAAAAAGGAATCAATGTAATCCTTGCTCCAGTGCTTATTCATAAAAAGCAAAAACACAGACTAATCTTATCATTCACAAAGTACCAAAAACAGAAGTGAAGAAACATGGAAATGTGCAAGAACAGAACCACCAAAATTTTTATATCAAAAATTAATTTTACTAACACAGATTCAACAATTTATCGGCTTCTAAGTGAAACGCTGCTATACTATGGTGAGGAAACAATGTATAATTTAAAAATAATAATAGAAATAGGCAAACCAATAATGACAATTTTTGCAAAATATAAGGCACAACAAATTCAAAGGGCATCGCTGAAGCAACTTTACAGCGTTGCTAATCGCGGCGGTGGTCGAAGGTAAAAGACCCTTCTTTATTGCCACCGTTCCTCCCTCCACCAATCGCGGAGGCAGCTTTGATCAACGAGGACTCAAGGCAGCACTGGGACAGACTGTAAAGAACGCCCTCGCTAGCCCTATTATTGTGCATCAAATTGCCAGAAGGAACTCATTTTCTTAGATGACCACCAAGAAGGACACGGTGGATGGATGGCTCCGTAAGGGAGATGCAGCATCAAAATATGGACTCAGCTCTGGGTTCCGTCTTCAGGACGTACACCTATCCTTACCTTTGAAAAACTAGCGGGAAACCATAGACTCCGTGCCCACGCGAACTGCTACCTGCTATCTACTAGGGTACCAGAAAGAACCAACATAAGCTTCGGCCTTCGAACCTCAGAAAAGGCGGGAAATCGCGCCACCTCCACAGTGGGCAAGGGAGGGGCGTCACCGACGGCTGTTTAACGGCTAAATAACGGTCCGCAGCGTTGGCTTCCAGGGTGCCCAAGACCTAGATCTCGCGAGATTTCCTTTTCCGCTAGTAACAATTCTGGATTCTGTTTTCCCTTGGAATTGACGTTCTTGAAGCTTCTGCTATTGTCGAAGAATGTCGGGAGGGTTGTGTCGGGTTGCTTCGAAAGAGTGGAGCCGAAAGTGGAAAACCCATTTCTGCCCTCCAAGAGCTCATAGTCTTTGGAGGGAAACGTGCAGATACTTACACATCTTAAAGAGTGATGTATTCAAAAAGTCATGAGAAAATAGGAGAAATGGCCGTTAACAAATGGTTTGGAGAATCAGGAGAGATTTCACAGATGTGGTATGCTTCTATTACTCCTTCAGCCGAGAATAGAAGGGTGAATGGGAATATTCCTAACTGAGGGAAGGTGGACAGGGCGCTTGAGTTGTGAGAGATTAGTGTGGTGTCCCTGTAGCTGTTTTATGAGGACGGGTAGGAAAATGGGAAGGGATGTGTCTTGAGACTTAGCAGTTATGGAGGCCTTCCAAAGGATTTTGGATTTTGGCTGTTAAGGATGGAAATCTTGAAGAATTTTGAATGGAAAGGATGGCATGATCATGTTCTAAAGAAAACTAGTAGGCTCCAGTCTCAAGGTTATGAGACCAGAGTGGGTTTTTTTTACTTTTTTTTTTTTTTTAAGATATTTAGATTACATAAATGTTACATAAAAAAATATGGGTGGGGGGCAGATGTGGCTCAAATGGTTGGGCATCCCTCTCCCATTTGGAGGGACCTGGGTTCAATCCCCTGGACCTCCTGGTAAAAATTTAAAAAATAAAAATTAAAAAAATTAAAAATATATAGGGGGAAAAATAAAAAAATATATAGGGGATTCCCATATGCCCTGCTCCCCATACTGCCCACATTTACCCACGTTAACATCCTTCATTAGTGTGGTACATTCATTGCACTTGATGAACACATTTTGGAACATTGCCACTAAGCATGGATTATAGTTTACATTGTAGTTTACACTCTTTCCCATACAATTCTGTAGGTTATGGCATGATATATAATGGCCTGTATCTGTTGTTGCAATGTCACTTAGGACAATTAGCAAGTCCCGAAAATGCCCCCATATTACACCTGTTTTCCCTCTGCCTGACCTCAGAGCCTCCAGTGGCCAGTGCCTCCACATCAATGATATAAGTTCTACCATTGCTAGAATCACAATTAAGTCTATAGTAGAATACCAGTTAGAGAATGGAGTTTTTAGGAGACAGTTTTAATAGTCTGGTTAAGACAAGAGGGCCTGAGCTTCTAAGATGGATGCCTGATTTCAGACTTGGGAACCTAGATACATATCACAGTGCTAAGTACCTAAGTTTGGACAATAAGATAATGAGTTCGGTTTGGGATATACTGACTGCTTTCTAACTTTCCCCAGGTCACATAATATAACATTTCTGGAGGACTTTAGCAATGTTTTTAAATAATCCATTTTGGTTTTGTATAAATTCATCAGACATTATAGTTTCTGCTAAAATTATAAAATTTTTGGAATGGAAATGACCTATGAACAATCCAGTTTAATGCCTTCATTTTACATTTTGAAGAAACTGAGGGCCAGAGAGAAGTAGTTATGGCAAAACTGAGTCTTGACACTTTAAAGATAAGATATTCCAAGAGATGATACCAAGAGAGTGCTTAAGGTACCCTTGGGAATAATAGATACTTTTAGTTAAGATTTTAAAGTTGAAGATATAAATTCAATACTCCAACATTTTAACATTTTACAATAGTGAAACATTCAACTATGGTCTTTTATTCTTTATTTAAACCAATATGTACTCCCAGTATTATATTAACTTAAATTCACAGTATTTTGTCTACTTATAACTAGTCTTTCAGACCAATAGTGCCAACACAGAATTTTTTGTTTTCGTGTATTTCACATGAAATTTATTTTAATATATTACCATCTCATCCCTACAAGGACTAGAATGTTTATGGAAAGATTTCATGTTTTAAGAACTTCATTTATTCTACAAACATGTTGGTTAAAATATCAAAATATTGACTACCAGGATGAGAAGTAAATTATGCTAAATTCTCAATATGTTAAAATATTTTTAATTATTTTAATTTTTCAATATCTTGCCATCACAAATTTTCTAATTTGAGCTTTATATAAAGGGTCTCTCTTTTTTTTTTAAAGACATTAAGGAGAGGTAAGAGTTGAGCAAAGTTTTGTTGCTTTTTAATGGTTTATAAACTGCTAAAACAGCAACAGGTTTAAAATGTTAGTTCATTTTTCCATCAATCTGTCTTTAATTAATATGATCCACAAATTGCCTTTTTTCATTAAAACTATTTCCACTAGTTAGCCTTTTTCATGTCTTTAAGTAATTATATATTTTCATTTAATTTTCTACTAAATGGGAAAAAAATGGAGTTTCTTCAGATAAATAATCTATTTAGTATTATTTCCTTTTGAAGGAACCATGCAATAGCAACTATTGCTTCTTTTGAATCCAATCTTGAAGAGTCCTAGATGTCCTTCTTATGGTAGTCCTATATTCCACAAAATTTGATGAGAACTGATGATATTCATTTTATGGTGAAATATTGGTAACATAGCAATCCCATTCATGTTTCTCAAAGCAGTCATCCTATGATGATAGAGTAGATAAAAAATATCTAGATTGAGGAAGTTTAAAATAATCACAACATTCTAAAATTTCAGCAATATGAATACAAATTCCAATTCTCAGGGAGTAAATGAGTTAATTGGGGGTCCCTTGTTTTCCAAGTGCTAAGTATTTCTGAGTAGTTATGATTCAGTGTTCTTAGTTCAGTAAGCCTCCCTATGAGACGAGCAAAATGCTGTAGATCTTCTGGATGATACATTTTTGAATATTTATACAAAATTTGTAAAACTGGTTCTTGTAAATTTTCCACACGTTCTTTATTTTTAATGCATGAACGATCTGAAAAACATCATAATATTTATTTTAATGTATACTGGAAAGTGGTAGAAGATAGTTAATTTAAAACAATGCAGTCTCGAAAATAACATCTACTATTTACTGAACCCTTAATATATGCCAGATATTATACTAAGTAACTTGCTTCTACACATTAACTTGTTTAGTCTTCATGGTACTCTGTGAGGTAAGTTTTATCACTGCCATGTTTTTTCAGATGAACTACTTCAAACTTGGAGAAATTAAGTAATTTTTGCAAAGTCACAAAAAAAGGAAGTGCCATTACATGATTGTAAAAATATATGAGCAACCAATGGCAACCTGCAACAGAAAGATTAAGTAACTTCCCTATAGTCAACAGCAAGTAAAAGGAAAAGCTCCTTAAATGCCTAGCTATAAATACAAGAGCCAACTAAGAACTTCCTAATAGTTAGGCAGCATTCATTCATCCAGTCATTATGCTGAAGTAAACAAAACAGACAAAATTTCCTGCCCTTATTGAGTATATATTCTGGGTCCAGGGAAGTGTAAGTAGAAAGAGACAGATACATATTTTTAAAAGTAAAAATATGGTAAATAGTGATAAGTGCTATTTTAAAAAACTAAACAGGGGGGCAGATAAGAATTCAAGGTGGAGGGGTGGTGGCTGTATTTTAAAGGGTTATCAGAGAAGCTCTCAATAATAAGATGAGATTGAGAAGATATCTAAGATAGTAAAGGAGGGCTATCTAGGGAAATAACTTTCCAAGCAGAGGACTCACAGAGTACAATAGAACCTGCAGCAGGAGCCTGCTTGAGATTTTCAAGGAATACCTGTGTCAAAAGCAGTGTAGCTGGGTTAGAGTAAGAAAAAGGGATAGTAGTAGAAAATTATGGAAAAAATTGTGGCTTTAATCTGTGTTAAAATAGAAAACTATTGGTGGGTTATGAGCAGCAGAATGACATGATCTGACATATTTTAAAAGAATCACTTTGGTTACTATATAGAGAATAGACTCTTGTGAGGCAAGGGTAGAAGCAGTAAGGCCAGTTAATGGTTTGGACTAGAGTGGCAGGGATGGAAACAGTGGGATGTGACTGAGTTCTAGATTTATTCTGAGGGTAGAGCCAACAGGATTTTTTGAAATAGTTGAATTTTGGCTTGTGCAACATGGAGGATGGAGATGCCATTTAGTGAGATAGTGAAAGAATATGAGGATCAAGAGGGGAAGCTCAGGAGTTCACCTTTGAACACACTAAATTTGACATGCCTATTAGACATACAAGTTGAATGGAATTTAGGGGAGCAGTTCAGGTTAGTATATAAATTTGGGAGTGCTCAGCAGGTAGATGGCATTTAAAGCCATGAGACTGGATGAAATCGCCAAGGAAGTGAGTGTTGAAGAAAAGAGGAAGAGCCCCAGGGTACTACATTAGTCAGTACAGTGAGATAAAGAGGGATTAACAAAAGATACTTGAGAAAGAATAGGGGCAGAAGAAGAAAATCAAAAGAGTATGGCATCCTGGAAATCAAGAGTTTAAAAAAGCATGTCAAGGGAAGCTCAAGCGATTGGGCTCCCATCTACCATACAGGAGGTCCAGAGTTGGATTTCTGGGGCCTCCTGGTGAAGGCAAGCTGGCCTGAGTGGTGAGCTGGCCCTTGTGGAGTGGTGGCCTGTGCAGGGGTGCTGGCCCGCATGGAGAGCTGGCGCCGCAAGATGGTGCAACAAAAAGAGACACAGAGGAGAGACAATAACATACACAGCAGACCAGAGAGCTGAGGTAGCGCAAGAGATTGATCACCTCTCTCCCACTCCAGAAGGTCCCAGGATGGGTTCCAGGTGCCACTTAAAGAGAAGACAAGCAGACACAGAAGAACACACAGCGAATGGACACAAAGAACAGACCATGGATGGGGGAGGGGGATAAATAAATAAATCTTTAAAAAAAATAAAGCATGTCAAGGAGGAGGGAGTCATCAACTGAAGCTAAGTGAAGAAAGTGTTTTAAAAGGGAGGGAGCCATCTGCTCAATCAAATACAGCTGGGTCAAGTAAGATGAGTAGGAAGAATTGTCCACTGGAATCAACAATGCCGAATTACTAAAGAGCTTGACAAGTTATGATGGAATAGAGAGGAGGGTCCAAAATCTAATTGTAGTGGATTCAGGAGTGAATAGGAGCGGAAACTTGGAGACAGGAATACAGACAACTCTTTATAAACATTGTGTGTGTGTGTGTGTGTGTGTGTGTAAAGTGAAACAGAAAAATGGGGAAAGGAGTAACTGAAAGAGAATGGTCAAGAAACAGTTTTTTTTTAAGATGTAAGAAATTACAACATCTACATAAGCTGAAAGCAATCATCTTGTAAAGAAGGAAATTTTGATGAAACAAAATTGGTACATTTGGTAGCAATGAATTATTTAATAATATAATTTTCACAGATTTCATGATTTCATTGCCAAACATTCCAAACTTTTTCTCTAATGGCTTTTACCTGAAAAAAACACAGTTGTTGCTGCAAGCAGAGCATATTCAGTATTTGTAATATTAAGTTCATTCATTCTTCTGTAGAAGTAAAACAATGCAGTAATAAATTCTTCAGTAATACCTAAGAAGTTTAATATCAAAATTATTTTCATCAGAACATAGAGCAGAATCAAACATACAGCCATTATCATTTTTTTCTCAAGGCAGTATAAGAAAATGAAACATTATATCTGATCAAATTTTTACCTTCCAATACAATATTTTGGATTGAGTATAATATTACCATTTAGAGTAGAAGGACTGTCTTCACTATAAAATGTTTCCATAGAATAAATAACATTTCTGTTGCCATTCTGAGTGTGACAATTCAATATATGATCTGAATGACTTGATAATTTCATGGAACCTAATAAAAGGGAAAAATATAAGTCTGACTTTTGTTGATCTTTACACAAATATTAAGTTCTATCTCTTTCAGAATCCAGCACAGTTGTTAGATGGGAAACTTTCCCAACAAATGATAGCTTTATGACTTTTATTACTGAAACATGAAGCTAAGTTAAAAAAAATAGTTTGTATTTTATAAAGACAGCTTGTATAGAAAACAATGAAAATGTGTTTTATGATGCAATATATTAAAAAACGGCTTTCTTAAAAAAAAAAAGCTAAGCCAATTTGTATTGGAAAACTATAAACAACTATTATAAAGTACTTATTCCTACACTAACTGGTAAAATAAAATTGTAATAAAAAAATAGCTGAATATTATATAATTTGTTGCTAAATATAACAGTAATTATTAACATTCTGGTTGAGTTAGTTGGCCTTTTTACTTTCAGAAGCTGATGAAAGACATTCTTTCTGATTGTAAAGTTGGGCTGCACGAAGGAACATCACTTCAGTTTTTGATCCCGTCTGTAATGCAGTCTGATCCTCATTGGTCAAACTTTCAAATCCTATAAGAAAAGATTACATAACTGTTTGAAATAGATAATTAAAAGATACTTTTCATGTACAGGATTTAATATTTTATGTTATTCTTTTACTTATTATATGACTTTTTTATGTTCCCTGAGGATAATCACATGTTACTTCAAATCTAAATAAAATTATTGATTCCACATGGTAATATTTTTAGCACACTTTCCTCAGAACTGGATAATGCTTTCCTGTGGCAAGAACAAGTTGATAAAGCCTCATATTATTTATTTTTACAATGAGTTATCTGTACAGATAAACGTATAAAGTTTGGCAAAGAGTGGCTTGGTTTTCTAGTATTGTACAGAGAATTTTGTTTGTTTCATATTGTATCTCCAAAACATGTCATTTCCATCAAATAAAATAAAATATATTGTTTGCCTTAACTTTAAGTCTTCGAAATAATTTGAAAAATATTTTTAAATACTTAGATGTTCACCTACCTAATTGACTAATGCAGAAAAATAAACAAGTTTTCTCATTTAGAAAGCAAAGTTAGTGTGAAAATAGAGGTTTTTGTTTTCCTAAAATGTTCTCTTCCTTTAAAACAAGGAACTTTTAAAAAATGAGGTTAAGTATTAAGTTAGTTTAAAAATTTTTTTTCCGAAGATAAAGTGATTACCTGGAAGTCCCCTGGTAAAAGCCATTAGCCCCTGTATGTGAAGCATTGCTGTCTCTGTGAGTTGCGAAAAGCTCAGTTCAGGATTTTCATATTCCTTCAGCTAACCCACAAAAAAGAAATAAGACTAATTTTATTTTCTTTCAAATAACTGTTGGAATTTTAAACTTTTATATTTATGCTCTTATTTTCTAACATAACTAATTTTAAATTATTTATTGCAAGTAATGAACACATACAAATTTCTTTGCTTTCTCTAAAGGAATTGTGTATTTTTGATGAGCAGCCACAATGTTATTAATGAGCTGATGTTCCTCTTGAGTTAGTTTCATGCTCTCCTGAATCTATAAAAAAAAAATATAGGGAAAGACTCATAATGCATATTTGTTAAACAGATATCATTAAGGAAACAAGAAATGTTATAAGAGATTCTTAACCACTTTTCCAGATCTAGTTGTGGATGACATATGCTTGTTGTCTCCTCCTTCTTCTTCCACTTTGATGTTGCAGTAAAAACTACTCCTCTGCTTAATGTTCTTTCGAAGTCTCTTTGATTTACATTGGATTTCAGTGAGCAAACCTGTGATATTACAAAATTCATATAAAATGTTTTTGGAAGGGCAAATAACATTATAGGGCTTGATGAAAATTGTCTAGACATAAATTAAAATTAATTTTGCACTTCCAATCTAGAGATTTAGACTTTTTAATATTAGAGTCATTTCCACATTAATTCTATCTCAGAAGCAACGTAGAATATCAATTGGAACACAAGTTGAACTACCTTATCCATGGGTTTTTATCCTTGATTTTTATATCTTAAGTTCCAGAGAATATCTTGTGAAAATTAAAATGAGTTAAGCTCAATTTGTATCCTTGCAAACAAGACATGGCAATGAATACCCTTTTAATAAAGTGAGCAATTTTTATTTTTGGCTTGTTGCCTTTATTGATTTTTTTTAAAAAACTTCAGTTGGCACCTCTATCTGAAGAGCAAAAGTTATCATCCCTAGTAAAAGTAGCCCAATATTAATATTTACCTTTTGTTATGTCTGTCAGCTTTTTATAAGCATTTAAAACATACCTATTATAAAGAATATTATATCCAGGCCCTGAGGTGGGAAAGAAAAAGCCTTTGTCCCTTCCTACATGATTTCATTGTTTTGTTGGGGAACAAGAATATATAAAAAGGATATGAAGCCATTTAACAAGAAATATATCAAGTAAATATAAAAACAATTTAAACTGAATACATAAATGCAAAAATAATCTAAAGGAGTCAATCAGTTGTGATTAATTGTAGGAAGGCTGCCTAAAGAAGTATATTTGAAAGAAGTTTTAGTTGAGTTTTGAAAAAGAAGAAAAGTGCCCTAAAAGAAAAAGGAATGGCAGAGAGGTTAGGATAAACGAGTCATAAAAAAGAAAAATAAGTTTTGGACTCTTACAGAAGGGCAAGAGAAAATGGTGGTAAAGAACTTCAACCATTGAGCTGTTTCTAATTAACAAGGATAAATTGTTTGCTGAAAGGAAATTATAAACTCTTTTAAAGAGAGGAACCATGACAACTGGGAATTCATAATATGTGGGGAAATGACGTGTTTTTGGTGCTTGTATATTTGTCTGTTTGTTCGTTCAGGAGGTACCGGGAATTGAATCTGGGACCTCAAACATGAAGCAGGTGCTCAACCACTGAGCTACACCCGCTCTGTGGGGAAATGTTTTTAGTTACATTCAGGGCAAGAAAGAATAAGACCCACTGTTTGGTGCAGATAATGGAATTTTAATGATAACTTAAAGAAAATAAGTCCTCTTCTTTTTTGGACTGCAAAAGATAAAACCATTGCTTAAATGGATGGAAAAAAATGTTGAAGAGCTAGTATTCCTAATGAGTTTATATCTCCCCACCTGGAAAACAAATTATATTCTAAGGACTTCAACCACAGTGAATGACATTTTAAGTATAGTAGATACTAAGAGAAATCTCAATAAAAGTCAGGAAATATAATGATTTTCCAAAAGATGCAGATAGATAAATTTTATACAAGCTACACATCTGGAAATTTTGGTTTTGGAACCCAAAAGGAGAAGCAATGATCAGTGGAACCGGTATAGCTAAATCAGGACAAATAATGTCAGCTTAACTTCACTTCCATCTTTGACAGGATCCTTAGAATGGCAAATCAAGGGAAATTTAGACAAAGCAGAAAGGGAATTTAGCATGTCATTTAGCAAGGTCTCTTAATAGAATGGAGATGTAGGTTGGATTCAAAATTGTTGGTATAAAGAAATAACTAGTTGAGCAAACATACTCAAAAGAAGTTGATTAATGGATGAATGTAAATCTGTAAGGAAATTCTTCATTGTAAGTCACAGGGTTCTATCCTCTAACTAGTTTTAGTCTGTATAAACACAATAATCACAATCTGGATTAAATTTGTTCATGTTAGGCAGCATAGAGAAATAGCCCAAAAATTATATGACAGAAAATTAATTTTAAAAGATCTTCACAGACTGGAATAATGTGCTAAAATCTAACAAAAGCGCACAGAGGATAAATGTTAGGAGCTACATATGATGTTAGTCTTTAACTTTTCCAATTTTTCTCAGCAGGAGATACTAATATCTTTAACCTTGCAAGGTTAACCCTACAAAGTTTTTGCAGCCAATCTTGAATATCATGAAGGGGACACTGTTACACATTTTACCTCTGATTGCAGTATAGTATAATAGTTAAAATAATAGACACCAGAGCTAGACAGTATGACTGGGTTTGAATCATGGCTCTACCATTTAGTTAGCTGTGTGACTCTAAAATTTGCTTCCTCATCCATAAAATTGGGTAATAATAGCTCTTTCTTCATAAGGTTGTGTTAAGAACTAAATTATGTGTAAAATGCTTGGTTCTATTTTAGTTATTTTTATTGGCTTTCTGTTCAGTTTTCCAGCAGTGGAACTTTGTCTTGACCCCTAATCTATTTGACTAGGGACATAAAAACATTCATAGATCTCACCAGCTCTCCCCTCTGAAGGAGATGTTCTCAACTTTTGGTTAGGCTCTTCCTCCACTGATCATCTGGAACCATGGCATTACAACTCATCTGACTTCAAATATTTTCACTACCTAGGACATCTTATTGTAATTAAGCCCCCAAGGGTAGAAAGGGGAGATACTTGTTAGTAAATAAAACCTGTCTTTGACATATCACTTTTCAAATATTGTAGAGTGAATTCTTTATCACTTCTTCCCTCATGAGCTAGTCATACAGCTGTATCATTCACCCTATCCTAAGTCTTAACCAGTTTCAGTTTCCTCTCATTTCCTACCTGCCTATGCTTCTGAGGACTCAACATGCCTTAAGGCCATGCTCCCCTGAGTTTAGTCTGAATAGCTATATAAGGGATGAGTGGATGAGCACATGTGAAAAGAAGGGGAGGGTGGTCTGTTAGTCAACTATTATCTTAATATGAGTCAACAGTTTCAGGGTCCAGAATAGATGTACCAGAACCAGCAGTAATAGAATAGCAGGCAATAGCACTGGGCTGAGGTTAAAAATTTTAAAAGTGGATCAATAATATAGCCACCTTAAAAAGCCAGTATCTTCTTAAGCTACATTAATACACCCATAGTATCCAGAATAGAAGAGTTTGAGTGCCACTCTGCTCTGCACATGTAAGTTATTCATTGAGTACAGTGTTCAGTAGTGGACGTGATGCTTTAAAATGAGAAAAAATAATTCATGAGTAACATGATAGTTATATTCAGATACCTGAAGAACTATCATCTGGGAAGGGACTCAAGACCCACAAGGGAAAGGAAGTAATGTTGTACAGGCCTGTGTGTACAGGCTTCTATGACCAATATAATTATGAAACTGGAAAAAGATGAATTGAAAGTACTAAATACATTGGATATTCTTAGGTCAAGATAAGTTTAAGTGTAAAATGAAGGACTATGATGATGGTAATAGGAACGTGAAAACCAGTCCAAGTCAGATGTGATTTCATGGTAAGTGTGACCCTCAATTCATTAAGCCTTAAATAGACATAAGTCCAGAAATATTCACATTATTCTGTGAAAATCTCTCTCAAACGGTTAGACTCCAAACACTTAAGAGACATGTATAAACTTTCTGAAGACAAGCTTGATGTACCCCATAGGAATGGCAAAGCTTTAATGACGTGCAGATTACCTGACTAGGACTCCTGGTGGGCCAGTCCATGTCATGTGAAGGTAGAAATGCCCAGCATATTTAATACGTTTGATTACTCTTATTTCCAGTTGCATCATTCCAGTTACATCATTATGGGATGAAATCAGGTAATACAGAAAAACAGGGCAATAAGAACTTTCCAAATGAAAATCCCCTTTATCTAATGGATGGCATTTGGGCATCCATTCATTTAGATAAGGAGCAATAAATTTAAGAGAAAGAGGGATGTGAATAATATTTAAATAATGTTTATTTGTTCAAGTCAAGAAATGTGTAAATCTGAAAACTATGATAGTTATACCAATATCAATTTTACCTTGTATCTCAGAATAATTTTTTTTTCAAGTTTAAGACTAGAATCAGTGAATGAATGGGAAGGAGAGCAGATTTCATTTATGGATTACCTCAGGAGAATATAGGTTCTGTTTCCCAGAATTGTCAGGCATAGGTTAAAATGCAACTTTTCAGAATAAAATAATGTATTTAGACTGGTTGAACAGTGTGATATAGTCTAAAATTAAGGCCCAATATTACATGTGCCTTGAATCTGGGGAAAACCAGGAAGGCCTCAAATGGCCTAACCTTAAGTTCCTTCCCAATAGTACTACCACAGATAAGGTCCCCTAGAGAAATAAACCTCCTAATCATGGGAACCAGGTACAGTGTCTGCTTATCCCTGAGTAGCAGGCTTCAGTTCCCTGACAGCCCTGGGAAATACTCAAACAAACCAATTATTCAAACAAACCACAGGAACCAGGTGCCACTTTATCCTCTTGTTACTACAAAGCCTGCCACCCACAGCTCCTGGTTGTTCACCTTGTACCTGAGTGCAACCTCAGTGTGGCTCTGCATGGCATACAGTGTCCTCCTCTCTCAGGCTGTGAGGATATGTGACTAATAAACTGCTATCAGTTTCATCTGCCCAATGTCAGGTACTATGTGTTTAACCATCCCTATAACCCTAGGGCAGGAATCCCTCCCTCACCATCAGGGTGAAAAGAAGCAAATAAAGCAGACAGGATAACTTTAAGGGCTATCCTAACCTAAGAATTTTCAATATTGGGGACCCATTTGGTGAAAAAAATTGGCTAAAGAGTTCAGATTTATTGTAACAAGGAGTATACTATAAATGGAATATTGCGTTGGAGTTTCTTGAACAAGAATGTCAATTGATAAAAGGTAGTAACTGAGAAAGATTATCATAGCAGTTGAAGGTAGATTAAACTAGAAAGAGAGAAGGGAGAGATGGTCAGGAAACTAATATAATAGTATAAGTGCAAGATAGTAAGAGTCTGCACAAAGCTAGGTTAGATATAAATAGCAAATATTAATAATACTCTATAAAGAAAAATGAATTTAAAAATCTCCCTGAGATTTTGGGACCTGGGAAACAGGAGGAACTGAGGAAATGATGCCAAAATCTTAGTACTGCCATGAGGATTAAATGACATCATGTACATTAAGCAAATAACACAGTGAACAAAGAAGACACTCAAAAAGCTTAGGTACTCTTCTACCTGTTGAATTGAGTTTCGAAATCTATGTGTTGTTAGAAGATACACCTAAGTATCATTTAGGTTTCTAAAGATACAGAGAAAAGGGGAACTACTATTTTTTAAAATGTGTTCTTTCTAGATGTATTATACAAATTTAGGTTAAGTAACAATTAAAATACAAAGATTTCTGATTTATAAGAAAATATAATTGTTACCAAAAGTAGAGCAATATAGTATAGAGCAGCATTTATGAAAATAATTATCTACATTGGTAATTGTCCATCCTAATTTAGCCATTGCTAGAGAAAGAGCTTAAATCCAAACAAATGTGTAAATGTTCAAAATGATAACTCAAAGAATGCATTCTCAGTAAGATAAGAAAAATTAAAATCCTAATTAAAAAGTGACACTTACATTCTGCCAACATTCCTACTGCCTTACACTTTTTCAATCTGCACTCTTGACATTTTCTACGCATGTACATGTCCATTTCACAGTGACCACCATTCTTGCAACTATATACTGCATTTTTGGTGATGCTACGTCGAAAAAATCCTAATAACAAAAATGTTTTTTTAATTTTACTGTTAGGGTTTTTTTGGGGGTTAAATATCATTTTAATTAGTATACACCTTCACAGTAGAGTTAAGCAGTCAAGTTATCTAAATTATTTCAATAAAATATTTTTCCCTCAACAAGGAGGTTTGGTTTAAAATACATTTATCTGGATAATTGTTTTAATTCTTTCCCAATTGATAATATTCTATTCTAAGATTGTCCTATTAAACAATCATATCTGGAAATTAAATTTGCTCCATCACATTAAGACAACTCCATTTTGCTATGGTTATAATAGATCAAATAAGAGCTATGTTAAAACTATGTTCTACAAAACATCAAGGTTCTATGAGGCATCTCTCAAGATCCCCTTTGAAAAAGTATGTGTTCATATAAAATATAACTATAAGGAAACTTTTCTTCTTCACACCTCATATTTCTGCCTCAACCTATGGAGGAAGAAACAAATTTCCAAACTTACTCCTTTTTCCATCTCCCTTTTTTAGCACTTCCCCAGATGAGAAGTGTTTCTAATTTATTCAATCTGATTCAGTGAATTAGCCATGTTTCCTGTGTGTGTGTCTGTGTCTGTGCAGGAGTTCTACACTTTCTCTTTCACTTCCTAAATCCATACATAGCAGTCCTTCTTCTCATTTCCTCTTTTACTTCCTATTCCCATACAGTAGTCCCTGCTATTTTCCTCTTTTTCCATTTCATGCAATGAAATTGATAAGTTTAGTCAATGCCCCTCTTAAAGCCCTGCCATATCCTGTTTCGCTATAGAGACACTTGAGAGCAGGAGTTTCATGATTTAAAAGCTCATCTTAGGTTTCCAAGACTATTCCTCATTCTTAAACCTAGTTTTAATGGAAAGACTCTGCATTTCAAATGTAAACAAACACTTGCCCAGCTATTCTATTCAGAAAGCTAGTATATTTCCTATAGTCTTCATTTATATATATATATATGAGTTGTGGCATTCTGACAGCAAAACTTCACCCCACATGTCTAACTGTCACGTATACCTAATGCTGTATTGACCTTTTTCCAGGTTCTGTCCCAACACTGTATTTGTGAACAAAAACTATGCAGCAGTTGTCAAAACCTCAAAACTTCAGCAAGGAAATTTTTGCTCTTTGAAATGCTATTGTCCATGATGGTCTTCATTTTCAGACCTCCCATTTGTTTTCGAAAAGCATTTTAAAAAGTAGTCTTGGGCAGAATACTAGAAGTCATTTAATTCAAATTCTCTCCTAATGCGTGAATTATATCAACTACATGAAAAGATGTAATAGTTAAATTCAGATCCTTTTTAAAAAATCATTTTCTATTTCAATATCAGATTCATCTAGGAACATGGAATACTTCTGCTATATAAATATTGAATTTTATATTTAAATGTTAAAGTTCTCATCAAGAATGAAAAGAAAATGGAACTTCAACTTTATTACACTATATTTTCATGTCTTTGAGCCCACTGTTCACCTTTAAACATATCGATAGTCTCCCTGGTTTTACTTTTCACATTTTAAAAAGTAAGAGTATTCTCACATGCCCCAAAATTTGTGATTTTTCAGTGAACACTAACATTTCAGTTTTGTTTTAACTTAATCCTTACCTTTGCAACCTTCACAAGTAAGTGCATTATAATGATATCCAGATGCTTTATCACCGCATACTACACAAAGCTCTTCCTGTCCCTTAATTCGCATGGAAGAATGAGTTAGTCTGGATCTTTTTATTCCAGGGTATCCATCTTCAACATCATGAGCAACTATGTAAGTGGACTTATTTAATTCACAGGAAGCAAGTCCACACTGTTCACCACTGTACTGTAGATCCAAGCTATAAGTGTTGAAATGACTTTGTAAAGATTGGGGCTGTAAAGCTGGAGGAAACTGCTCAGTAGAATACTGGCAATAAGGTGATTCTTGAAAATCAGAGTCGTGCAGCTGATAATTGATTTGTTCTGGTAAAATATCTAGTTTTTAACATAAAGAAGAGCAAATTGTGAAAATTCAAAACTTCATATTGTTTTCAAATTTCAATATGTTTTATGCTCAACAAATAGTCAATTCAACATATCCACTACATCCCAGGGGTTGTATGTCCAGCATGAGGGGAAGACAGTAAGCTGTACTACAATACTTGATAAGTGCTACCATTCTAGAGGTATACAAGGATTGCTCAGGAACTGAGAGAAAGGGCAATATTGTTAACAGCTTATGTACCAATCCAGTCTCCCGTCTTAAGTGAAGATGAATATTTCTCAGAGTTTGGAGTGGAAGATGGTTTTTCCCATCTTCTGCATTTCCCTTGTTGATACAACTGTCTTCAGTACATTCAGGTCAGAAAAGAGATGAATTAATAAATTATCCCACCCCACCACCTAAAAAAGTCAAACTAAAATATACTTTTATCTCAGTTATCTGGTTATTTCAAGAAAAAAATTTGTTTGAACTCCCCATTTAATATACTTTAACACCCTCTTTAGCCAGTAATAGGCCTGATTTAAATTACTAACTTCTTTTTTGTTTTGTTGTCTAGTGATTCTAACTATCTATGATAAATTCCTCTATTTCACAGGGCTATTATAATAATGAAATGAAATAAGATATGCAAGAGCATGTGTAAATTATAAAATGACACATAATGTATATCATTATTATTATTATTAGAAGCCCCCAACACCATTTTGCTTCTTGCTTGTGGGAGAATTACTGAATCTAAATAAGGAAAATAGGCTCCAAAAGGACCCAGCAATACTTAGTTACTCTGTATCTGTAACTATGAATATTTTGCACTTTTCCCAGTGCTGAGTCACCAAGTGGTTAGACTTATTCTTAGCCTTAAAATTCTACCACCAAGGTTGGTAAGCAGGACAATTTGTATTAATAATTCACACAAATCATTTGGAATCTTATAGCATCTGGTGCAAGACTAAGTGTTGGAAAAGTACTCAATGATAGCCTGATAACAGAAGAAAGAGGGTCATTCTTGAATGAGTATCAAAAGATTGCCTCTTTTTCATCCCACTAGAGTATTGAATGTTATATTATTGGCATGGAAACCATAGTTCAAACTGTAAAAGAAAACTAGCATTTAAGGTTAAATTTATATAATAGTCAGTCTTTTCATAGAAAATACCCATTGTCTTCTGCCTTCTGTTTCTTTCCCTTTCATAGGAATCTTTTATTAAGATTAAAATATTCAATTACATTGAATAACTCCTGCAAACTGCATTTACTAAATTGCATAGGAATTAGCTTCAATAAGCCCTTAAAAATAACTTTTAATTTTAATGTTAATTCTATTTTTAAAATTGAATACAGTTTTACACTATTGTCCTTTTTCTTCTTTGCAGTTGGTTCTAGCTTACAGCATTTATACGTGACTCATTTTTTTAATTAATTACATTCTCTTGTAGGAAATAATTTAGAGCTTTTGGTTCATTTGTCAAATTTCTTTTATTTTTTAATTTCAATAGTTAACCACAATTCCCACAAAAAGTTTTGCTGACTATTTTTAGTAGATTTTTGTTACGTACCATAGTACTGCCCAGGTTCAGCAAGACAGTACCCATCAGATGCAGTGGCATAAGTATTTGCCATCCTCTGTTCCAATCCTTACTGCTTCATTCACTTGAGTTAATAAAACCTGAAAGAAACAAAATTTTGGAGGCTATTTGAATGCATGGTGTGATTTGATAAATGCACAAATGCTTTTTTTTTTTTTTTAAGTAAAGAATTTAGCGAAATTTATGCATGAGATATTACTTATATTTTAATTGAAAAAATATCAATTGTTCATATCCCTAAATATCAAATTACTTAAATTCTTTATTCTTCATGAATGACTTGATAAATATTGGTAACAATCACTGTGGCCTTTGAAAGTATACCTAGCTTTGGAGTTACACTACTTTCACCACATATTTATGGATCATTTATTAAGCCTGCCTGAGCCTGAGTTTCCTAATCTATAGACGAGAAATTATAAAACCCTCCTAGCAAAGGCATTGGGAGAGCTTAATTAAATAATGTATGTAAAACCTAGCACAGTTTTAGGCTTAATAAATGATTACCATAAACGTTGTTCTTAATAGTTTCAGGATTTGAGTGCTCGAAATTTAGACAATTAGGAAAAGAAGCTGACTTTTTCATTAAGTTAGAGGAAATTAAAAAGTAGAAAAATAATGACTTTTTACAGCATTTTTAAAATCTTCTAAGATCTTTGTAAATAATTACTTTTTACTGCACTGTGATATGCAAATTGATTCAGGTTCTGTTTAGTCAATGAAAATAACAAGTGTTTTTAGTTTTAATAGCAAAGGCTAAAAATAATAAGATACTATGAGTACTGTGAGGAAAATTATCAAAATGTAAGACTATCTCTTATGGAAAAAACTACTTATTTTTATTTCCTAGGAAGGATTCAGAAAATAATGCATCTTCGAATAGAACCAAACAAGAAATGACAGTTTAAGAAGTTACAAGCTGCTGGAAGAAAATAAAGTCACTGTAGAGACCATCGTATTTTATAGCTTTATCCTCTCCATTAGAAGGTAGACTATTTTTCACCTTTAAAAAAGAAGAAAATGAGTTTTAAATCATGCCAAAAAAATAGACATTACAAACTTCTGAGATTATATTGGAAAATCTTTTACTTTGATTTATTGCTCACATAGTAGATTCATGTTTAAGGTTTCTATATCGATGGTGATGATCCAAATAGAAATATCTCTGAAATTTGTTTCCTTTATCATCCAATAGGGTCTAGGTTCCTTTAAAAGTACTTGAATCTCCCATTCTTTTGAGAGCATAGCAGCATAGTAATCATTAAGAATGTGTATTTGATGATAAAGATGGAGCAAAATCAGTGCTCCCAAATTAGTGCACTTTTAATATGATGTTTCCCTTAAAAATGAAAGGACAAATATAAATAGGATCAGTCAGCACATACTTCTGTATTTCCTTTATTATAATAGGTCAGTTGGCTCTCTATATAAAAGAACTCAGAATGCTGTGAGTTTAATTTGTGTGCTTCCTTTTTTAGCAATAACTATAGTTCTTAACAAGCTGCCCTCTCTTGAGTCTCAATTAGATTTTAGAAAATTTTAAGTGGATATGAAAACTTAAAGTTGTTATTCACCTTCCTTTTAAAATTACAGTATTTACCATTAAGCTTCACATAATATTTAGCTTCTAAACAAGATTGAAAATTTTACAGAGGATTTGGTACTGTTTAGATATAGATTTTGCTTGATGTGAGTTCTCTTAAGAAATAATATAGAACACACCAGTGGTAGCACACTAAAACAAATACTGACAAACACACACACAAAAATGCCTTCAATAATGCCACTGCCAGTGTTCATAACATTAATAACACTATTCTAAACCAAGCCCTTCCAAACTAGTGAATAAATGCACAAAAATATCGTCTAAAGCAGACCCATTTGTATCAGATTGGGGATGATTTGCACTCCAGGGTATAAATGGGACATATACATAAATATGTCTCTGATAAAAGCTAATTTATATATTTTCTAAATATCAATATTTCTCCTTTATATGTTCATAGTAACACATGCATTATTTTCTATATAAAATTCTTCAAAGTTTTCTTCAGACTATTTATAAACATGTAAAAGAAGTGTAATAATGTGTGTGCATAGAAAAATAGACCTTTCAAAAATAAATTGCTAATAAAATTAATTTAAAACATTAGGGGGAGCCAGTATAGCTCAATGGTTGACCACCGGCTTCCCACATACAAAGTCCCGGGTTCAATCCCCAGCCCTAGTACTTCCAAAAAAAAAAATTAGAGAAAAAAAATTAGAGAATAACATAGAGGCATGTAATAGAAAACTTTTTATTCTGTTAAAGTAAAGAGAAAAGTTACAATAGGCTTGGAAGATTCTGTTTTGTTCTCTTTCTCAGTAAATATTTGCTTAGAACAAAAGTCACTTAGTTCAGAGAGGAGTTTTTATCAAGAGCATCAATTTGGTATGGACAAAGTCTATATTTTTTCTTTAACAAATATAACTCTTATAAAAACTATTTTTCACAGATTATAATGACTATTCTACTGAAAAGATGTTCAAATCCATAATGAATTTGCATTTTTTCTGCCTTAATCATAAATTGTTCTTAGTAAACTTTTATATATTTAGATCTTTAATGGGAAAAAGAATACTGATTCCTGAGAACTACATCTATATGTCAAATAATTTTGCATTTTTTTACAGTTTTACCCTTGCAATATGTCACCTGCATTAAGAATAATGCATTACATGAAACAGATATAACTGAAGAAGTTTGCTTTACAAGAAAAACATTTTCTTTTTCGTAGTAGCCTCTGCTAAAAAATATATGATACTGCTATATAATATATAATTTTAAAGCTCTTTTTTTGTGTGTATTAAGGCTTCTTTTAGCCAAAATTCTCTACTCAGAATTCCTTTTAAAAAAATTGCTTATTTATTTCAAAAGAAAACTAAAAGATCCTCCCAAACCTTTGCAAAAATAAATCCCAGCAATAATAATAATAATAATAAATCCTGTTAGAAACCATAGAAAGTACTGAGGATTTGAGTGTTACATTCTTCAAGTTTTCAAGTTTGCTATTTGGATTTATTGTTTTTAAATTGGTATATATATATGTATATCAAGTTGCTTTTTAAAAATATAACAGTAAACATCATTTTGAAGTGTCTTACATTGTTATATCAAATGTCAGTTAAAATCCAACTACAGTCCAAAATTGTCTTGATATTCTTTAGGAGAGAACCAAATTATTGTACAGTCTACTTTACCTAAATAAATTTCTTGTTTCAAATGAAAAATGCTTTTTATAGTTTGGCTATAATAGTAATGTTTGTCTTGTTCACTTTTCAAAACTTAAGTTAATGATAGTGGAAATTAAAGATCTAAAAATAATCTTTCCGTTAACATCATAGTTTAAAGCAAATTGCCAACAAAATCAACATTTATATATATATATTTTTTAAATTTATATTTGCTTTAACTTAACAATTTTCTTGTTCTAGAGAAGACAAAATACTCACAATTAGATGATATTACTATAGATTGTCCTTTTCCTCACAAAATGACTACAGAAAGATTTAATAATTGCCTCATCTTTCCAACTGAAGCAAACTGGGTCTTTTCCCTATTTATCAAGAGTGGAGGAGAGGGGGGCACTCTGCATACGCTTGGGCTTGAGACACTCTGCAGAGCAATGCTTCAACTCTAACAAACAAAATTCCCACACAATCCTCTCTCAGGTCAAAAAAAGGGCAGTAACATGCTGACAGAAATCAAATAATAACCAGATCATCAGGGATGCAGGCCTTTGGGACCTTCACGTCACATTCTCCCAGAGTCCCTTATTGTTTACTTAAAAAATACTTGTTTTCTTAATTGAACTTGACATTCTTCTTTGTTATGAAACAGTGAAGGTCTACAA
Source organism: Tolypeutes matacus (assembly GCA_026826555.1). Taxonomy (NCBI): domain Eukaryota; kingdom Metazoa; phylum Chordata; class Mammalia; order Cingulata; family Chlamyphoridae; genus Tolypeutes; species Tolypeutes matacus. The sequence goes on from JAKSZT010001178.1 coordinate 16,383,330, forward strand.
CTAATGAGTAATATATACAGAAAAAAAAACAATCCTCATTAATTCCACTAATATAGCAGCTGTAACAAGTCAACCTGAAGTTTATCTTTGTATTAACTACAAAAAGAAAATTTACTAAGCAAATGACAAGGCAGGTTAGTATAGGGAAAGAAGGAAGGAGGCTGGGACTCGCATGAGACCCCTCCCGGAAAACCCCTGCTACTAGGAAAGCCAGAAAGACCTCACCGAGACCCTGGCCACAAAATCCCATTTGAAATTCTTCCAGGGGTCAAGGGGAAACCAGGGATACCTCCAAACAACAGGCCTCCTCACTGGACCCCTGAGAACAGGTGGGGTAACTAATCAGAACAGCAAACAGCTGGGGCCCATTCCCAACATTAGGAAAGGGAAGGAGGAAAGGTCTTAAAAGGCCTAAACTGGAGCCCCACATGTGCGTCTCACCCTGAAGCACACCCACAGCTATGTCTGGAGTTGAGTACTGTTTTTCTATTCTTGTTTCTTAAACTCTTTACTCCCTTACCTACCCTACAGAGTGTCTTTACATTCTTTTATGCAACATAGCCAAGAACCTAGAAGCCTGGAACCCAGAGCATTCCGCTAACAATGAGAAGTGTGAACAGTAATCCATAGATTGGTAGGTACAATGTTATATGTGTATGAATCATCAAGTCCAACCCTTTCATTTTTTTATCTAAGAAAAACCTGCAACACAAATAGATATTGCTTGTTCACATCTCATAGTTAGTTCTTAGAAAAGAAGACACTCAATGGAAATTGAGCAGTTAAATAAGATGTATAAATAAATTCATTAAGATTTTTTTATGTGTCACTCACATAAAGTCTGTTGGATACTAAGCACATAGTCTCATTCCTTCAAGGCAAACTTGTGGAGGGAGGTTATAAACCTGTTCCACCACTAAACTCTGATTCTTCTAGTTACACCTCCTCTGACCTGATGACTCACCTGCTTATCTGACTCTAGGCTTCAGTCTTACTCCTGACCAGTCGTACTTTCACATTTACAACACACAACTTCAGTATATCTTTACCTTTCCTGGTATCTGCTTTTAGTCTATATCCAGTTTCTGCTATTTTATATATACACACAACTGCTATACTGATGCTAAATTCTTCAGGATCATGATCTACTACAGGGCAGAATTTATGATAAAATCTGCAGGTCATGTCATATGGAATTTTGTTTACTTTTATAATTATAGGCCCTGTGTCTATGAAATTTTATCAGTGAACCAAAAAATAATAATCACAGCATTACAATTCATTTGTATTGATTCTAAAATATTCCAGAAATTTAGGCTCCCAGTTATGTCTTCAAAGAAATGACACTCTACTATCAACTTTACATCGAAAAATAGCAAAAGCAAACACATAGCACTTGACATTTTTTCAGAGTGCTTAACTTCTAAAACATTTATCAGAAAAATTTGCTTCTTCAGCCTTTTAATTATTGGTATACAAAAAACAAGGTTAATTCATAAATTACTTTTATTGTTTAGGTAATTCCCAATTTTAACTTCCATTTATAAGCAGAATTATTACTTTCTGCATTCAAATTATATATCTTCAAATACTTCAATGACTCAAATTTTCCACTAATCCTCTTGGTCACCTTTACCCTCATCCCATCCACCCACAGCAACAAATTAGTTTGAATTGATTAATCACTTAAATAAAGTGAGTGAATGAATGAGGACCATCACAGTAGGTTCTTTAAGGAGTCCACGTCACAGTCATGACCTAAAGGATGAGAAAAACCAGCCACCATAAGAGCTGAAGGAAGAGTATTCTAGGCAGTGAGAACAACTAAGGCTGGAAGGATTTGGCCTGTCTGAACACTGAAAGAAAGCCAGTGTGGCAAACAGTGAGAAAGGAAACAATTAGAAGAGAAAATAGGAATGAACTTGTATAGAGACTTATAGGAGAGTATGAATTTTGCCTGTGTATAAATAGAAAATGTGCATAATCTAATTATATTTTTGTATTGTTGTTTTGTTTTTTTAATAGAGACTTTATTGAGATAATTGTTTATTCACATATAATTGTAAGAAATAATACAGAGAGACCCCTTGTACACTTTGCTCAGTTTCCCCCAGTAGTAACATTTTGCAAAACTATAGGATAATGTTGCAACCAGGATATTGACACTGACACAGTCCACCAGTCTTACTCAGATTCCCCCAGTTTTATTTTTACTCATTTATGTGTGTGTATTAAATTCTATACAATTTTATCACTTGTAGGTTCATGTATCCAACACAACATTCAAGATATTAAATAGTTCCAATACCATAGAGATCTGTCATGTTACTCTCCTCCCTTGTTTGGTGCTCAACCTATAGCATTCATTAATCTCACCTCTATATCTAAAATTTTATCATTTTTAAACTGTTATATAAATGGAATCATATAGTATATAACTTTTTATGATTGGCTTTTTACTCCCAGTGTAATTCCCTCCCTGGAGATTCATCCAAATTGTTTTGTATATCAGTAGTTCACTCCTTTTCATTGCTGAGTAGTATTCCATGGTATGGGTGTACCACAGTCTGTTTAACCATTCACCAATTGAAGGACATGTGAACTGATTCCAGTGTCTAGCTATTACAAATAAAGCTGCTAGAAACATTTGCATACAGATTTTCTATATGAACATAAGTTTTAATTTCTCTGGGATGAATGTCCAAGAGTGCAATTGTTGGGTTGTATGGTATGACATATTTAGTTTTATAAGAAACTGCCAAATTGTTTTCTAGGATGGCTATACCACTTTACATTCCTATCATCAATGTATGGATGATCCACTTTCTCTATATACTCACCAGCATTTGGTATTGTCACTATTTTTTTATTTTAGCTATTCCAGTAGATGTTCAGTGATTGTTGTTTTAATTAGCATTTCCCTGAGAACCAATAATGTTTTCATGTCCTTACTTGCTATCTGTATAATGTTGCTCAATGAAATGTCTATTCATGTCTTTTCCCCATCTTCTAATTGGATTGTTTGGTTTTTTTTACTGTTGAGTTGTAAGAGTTCTTTATATAATCCTAGATACTACTCTTTTGTCACATATGTGGGGAAGTAGATGTGTCTCAATTGATTGGGCTCCTGTCTACCATATGGGAGGCCCCGGGTTCAATTCCCAGGGCTTCCTGGTAAAGGCAAGCTGACCCGCGCCCACAGAGAGCTGACGGCCTGCACCGCAGATGGCGCAGCAAGATAACGCAACAGAGGGAGACAGACACAGAAGAACGCACAGTGAATGGACACAGAGAGCAGACAGCAAGCACAAGCAGCAAGGGGTGGGGGGAAATAAATAAATAATTAAATCTTTGGGGAAAAAAACAACAGTTGGACAATCAAGTGGGTTTTATTCCTGATATGCAAGGGTGGTTCAACATAAAGAAAATCAATCAATATACAACACGACATTAACAAGTTAAAGGAAAAAAACACATAATCACCTGGATTGAGGCAGAAAAAGCATTTGACAAAATACAGCATCCTTTCTTGATAAAAATATTTTGAAAGATATGTATAGAAGGAAAGTGTCTCAACATAATAAAGGGCATATATGAAAATCCCACAGGCAACATCGTACTCAATGGGGAGATGTTGAAAGCTTTCCCTCTAAGACCAGGAACAAGACAAGGATTCCCTCTGTCACCACTGTTGTACAACATTGTGCTAGAAGTTCTAGCTAGAGCAATTAGGCAAGAAGAAGAAATAAAAGGCATCCAACTTGGAAAAGAGGAAGTAAAACTCTCACTATTTGCAGATGGCATGATCCTATATTTAGAAAATCCAGAAATAGCTACAACAAAGCTATTAGAGCTAGAGTTCAGCCAAGTGGCAGGGTATCAGATCAACATGAAAAAATCAGTAGCATTTCTATACACAAGTGTAGCAGTTTGATATAGTTATGAATTCCAAAAATAGATATTGAATTATGCTTGTAAACTGGTCTGTTAATCTGGGCATGATTAAGTTATGATTAGGGCATTGACTGGGCCATGTCAGTAGGGCATTGAGACCCACCCCTTTGTGGGTGGGGTCTTGAAGATAAAAGACATGGCAAAGGACAATGCTGGAGCAGTTTTGAGTTGGAGGTGTGATGCGGAGTCTTGAGCTGGAGCCCCGGGAAGTAGTGTACAGAGGAGCTTGGTCGTGTGGAAAGACAGAGGCCCTGGGAAGAGAAGCAAGCCATTTGCCTGATAGTCTACAGCTGGCCTTGTGGCACAAAGCAAGCCTAAGCCCAGAGAGAGGCGAGCCCCAGGAAGAGAGGAACCCAAGAAGCCTGAACCCTGGCAAACATCAGCAGCTGTCTTGCTCCAACACATGACAGTGGACTTTGGTGAGGGAAGAAACATATGCTTTATGGCCTGGTAACTGGGGACTTCTACCCCAAATAAATACCCTTTATAAAAACCAACTGATTTCTGGTATTTTGCATCAGCACCCCTTTGGCTGACTAATACAACAAGTAATGAGCAAGCTAAAGAGGAATTGAAGAAAAAAATCCATTTACAATAGCAAGAAGACTCAAATATCTAGGAGTTAATTTAACCAGAAATATAAAGGATATGTATTCAGAAAACTAAAAAACACTGCTAAAAGAAATCATAGAAGACAAACAAATGGAAAGAGGTTCCATGTTCATGGATTGGAAGATTAAACAGTGTAGAAGATGCCAATTCTACCCAAACTGGTTTATGAATTCAATGCAATCCAATCAAAATTCCAACAGCCTTCTTTACAGCAATAGAAAAGTGAATTACTAAATTTATTTGGAAGGGAAAGGGTTCCTGAATAGCCAAAAACATTTTTAAAAAGAAAAGCAAAGTCAGAGGACTCACACTTCCTGAACTTGAAGTGTATTATAAAGCTACAGTGGTCAAAACAGCATGGTTTTGGCATAAAGATAGACACAATGATCAGTGGAATCAAATTTAGAGTTCAGAAATAGACCTTCACCTCTATGGTCAACTTATTTTTGATAAGCCTACCAAGTCCCTTTTCTGGGACAGAAGAGTCTTTTCAACAAATGGCGGTGGGAGAAGTGGAGAGCCAACACCAAAAGAATGAAAGAGGACCCCTATCTCACTCCTTATTCAAGAATCAACTCAAAATTGATCAAAGACCTAAACATAAAATCCAGGACCATAAAACTCCTAGAAGATAATGTAGGGAAACACAAGACCTTGTAGTAGGTGGGGCATCTCTTCAACCTTACATCCAAAGTACAAGCAACAAAAGATAAATGGGACCTCCTCAAAATTAAACACCTCTACACCTCAAAGGACTTTGTGAAGAGGGGAAAAAGGCAGCCTACTCAATGGGAGAAAATATTTGGAAATCACACATCTGACAAGGGTCTAATATTCAGGATATATAAAGAGATTCTACAACTCAACAATAAAAAGGCACATGACCCAATTAAAAAATGGGCAAAAGACCTGAATAGACATTTATTTAAAGAAGAAATACAAATGGCAAAAAAACACATGAAAAAATATTCAACATCTTTGACTATATTAGTCAGCTAAAAGGCTGCTGAAGCAAAGTACCAGAACTCTGATGGCTTTTATAAAGGATATTTATTTGGGGTAGAAGCTTACAGTCACAAGGCCCTAAAGAGTCCAACTCAAAGTGCCATAAGAGGTACTTTCTCACCCAAAGTCTGTTGCCACATGTTGATGCAAGATGGTGGGGGACGTCTGCGAGGCTTCAGCCTTCCTCTTCCCTCTTAAGGCTCCATGGGTCCAGCTTCTTCTGATCTCGGCTTTAGGCTGGCATAAGGCTCATATCTCTTCCTGGGGCTTGTTTCTTTCTGGGTTCAGCTGTTCTGTTCTGTTCTCTTCACAAGGTCAGTTGTAAACTATCAGGCGAATGGCTCAACTCTCTCCCCAGGGATCCAGCATCAAAACCAAGTTCTCTCCTCTGTAGTGTCTTTTTCTGTGTTCTCCTTCTCTGTGTGAGTGTCTGCCCACCAAGGGGGCAGGGACTCAACAACCTACTGATGTGGCTGAATCAAAGCCCTAATCTTAATTTAATCAAGTAAAAGTGAAACCTCTGAATTTAATACAATCAAAGGGTATCACGCCCAGAGGAACAGACCAGTTTAAAACATAATCAATATTTCCTTTTGGAATTATCAATAATATCCTACTGCCACACTGGCTATTAGGGAAATGCAAATAAAAGCTACAAGGAGATATCATTTCACACCTACTGGAATGGCCACTATTAAAAAAAAAAAACCTGAAAATAAGTGTTGGAGAGTATGTAGAGAAGACACTTATTCACTGTTGGTGGGAATGTAGAATGGTACAACATCTGTAAAAGTCTGTTTGTTGTTTCCTAAGGAAGTTAGATATAGATCTGCCGTGTGACTCAGTGATACTGCTACTAGGCATACACCCAGAAGGTCTGAGAGCAGATACACAAACAGACATATGCACACCGATGTTTATAGCAACATTATTCACAATTGTCAAAAGATGGAAACAACCCAGGTGCCCAACAAATGACCAATGGATAAACAAACTGTGGAATATTATTCAGCCAGAAGAAGAAATGAAGTCGTGGAGCATATGACAACATGGATGAGCCTGGAGGACATTATGTTGAGTGAAGCAAGCCAAGCACAAAAGGACAAATATTGTATGATTTCACTATTATGAACTAAATATAATGAGCAAACTCATGGAGTTAATAGCTAGTATATAAGTCACCAGAGAATAGAAGGTGGTTAGAGAATAGAAAGCTGAGGGTTAATCTATGCAGAATTGGTAAAAAAGTTGTAAATATTTGGAAATGAATAGACATGGTGAAAGCACATCATAGGACTTGTAATTAGTAGCACTAATATATGGGTATAATAGTGGTTTGTTTTTTGTTTTGGGGGGGATTTTTTTTGGAGTAATGAAAATGCTCTAATATTGATTGACATGGTGAAGGCACAACTCTGTGATTACACCAAATGTCCTTGATTGTACACTTTAGATAAATTGTATGGTTTATGAACCAAAAAATTATAAGGAGGATTGGGGAAATGTATACCAAACATAAGATACGGACTATTGTTAGTAGTAATGATTTGACAATGCTCTTTCATAATTTGTAACAAATGGGTCACAACAATTCAAGTTATTGGTAATGGGGTGATATATGGGAGCCCCGTATAATGTTATGCATGTTTGTTTTGTAAGATCACAACTTTTACTATACTCTTTTTGTTTATGTATGTTCAAGTATGAATGATATACTTCAATAAAAATTTTTAAATGAACAAAACCGATTGGAATATTTGTATGGGTCTATTTCTGGGTTCTCTATTCTGTTCTATTGTTCTATGTGTCCATATCTTCACCAATAACACACTGTCTTGATTACTATGGCTATATAGTAAGCCTTAATATTGGGTAGAGTGATTCATCCCACTTTATCCCTGTCAAGATTGTTTTAGTTATTATAGGATCTCTGCCTTTTCATATAAATCTTGGAAGAAGCTTGTCTATTGCTGAAAAAAAAAATTTGCTAGGATTTTGATAAGTATTAAATTAAACCTATAGATTAGTTTGAGGAGAATTGACATCTTTACTATATTGAGTCTTCCAATCCAAGAACACAGTATCTCTCTTTCTTTATTTAGATCTTTTTATTTCTTTCATCATCATTATGTAATTTTCAGTTCAGAAATCCTGTTCATTTTTAAGTATTTCATTTTCCTTAGAGTTCTTATAAATGGTATTATATTTTTAATTTTGGCAATTGCAAGTTCATTGTTTATATAAAGAATTGTGATTGATTTTTGCATTGATCTTGCATCTTGTGAACTTGTTAAACTCATACAGCAGTTCTAGAGTGTTTTTTATTCCTTGGGATTTTCTATGTAGACAACCATGTCATCTGCAAATAGAGTTTTATTTCTTCCTTTTCAATATAATTGCCTTTTTAAAAAATTGGGTTGTTTGTATTTTTATTGTTGAGTTATATGATCTCTCTTTATTTTTTTCAGGAGGTACCAGGGATTGAATCCAGGACCTTGTACATGGGAAGCAGACGCTCAACCACTGAGCTACATCTGCTCCCCTCTAATTGCCTTTTATTTCTTTTTTTTTTTTTTTTTTTTTTTGCCTTGTTGCCATGGCTAGAACTTCCAGTACTGTGTTGAATAAGAGTGGTGAGAGTGAATTTCCTTGCTCTGTTTCCAATCATAGGGGGAAAGCATTATCTTTCACCATGAAGTATGGTGTTAGCCCTAAATTTTTTATAGATGTTCTTTATCACGTTGAGGTAATTCCCCTCTATTGCTAACTTGCTGATTGAATTTTGTTTTAAAAGAACTCTGAATGCTAGATGGGGACATTGGAAGGGAGCAAGACAAGAAGTGAGGTGACCAATTAGGTGACTATTGTGATATATAACAGAGAGATGATGGTGATTTAGGATGATGGCAGTGACTTGGACTAGGATGAAGGTAAGTGGACAGATTCAAGATATATTTTGTTGTAGAATCTGCAGGATTTGCTAGTGTATTGGATGGTGAGAGTTCGAAATTGCATTTTGCTACACATAATTTTTTAAAAAACCTCTACTGAAGTGGCTTAAATAGAGAGTTTTTTCACATGTGTAACAGGAAGTCTGAGGGTAAGCAGTCCAGGACTGGTGCAATAGTTTTACAATGTTATCAATCTCTAAAGTTTCTTCTATCCTTTAGGGTCTGTCATCCTTAGCAGTGGCTTTCAACTCTATGATCACAAGATGACTGATATACATCCAGGTACCATAGCTGAATTCCAGTAAGGATGATAGAGGGAGAGTTGCAAACTTTTTTTCCTAGTAAGATTTTTAAACATTAATTTATTTATTTATCCCCACCCCCTTGTTGTTTGCACTTGTTCTGTCTGTTTTTCTTCCTGAGGCACCAGGAACTGAACCCAGGACCTCTGATGTGGGAGTGAGAAGCCCAGTCACTTAAGCCACCTCCGTTCCCTGCTTTTCTTGTGCCTCTCATTATGTCTTTCTTCTTGTGTTTCTTGTTGCATCATCTTGTTGCATCAGCTTGCCGTGCCTGCCCATCACGTCAGCTTGCTGCCCTGCTCATCTTCCTTGGAGGCACAAGGAACCTCCACTCCCTACTTTGTTGTGTCTCTCATTATGTTGTTTCTTTTTTTGTCTCTTGTTGCATCATCTTGTTGCTTCATCTCGCCACACATGCCTGCCATTCAGCTCTCTGTCTTCTTTAGCAGGCACCAGAACTGAACCAGGGAACTCCCATGTGGTAGGCAGAAGCTCAATCACTTGAGCCACATCTGCTTCCCACTAGTAAGATTTTATTCAGGAAGTTAAATACTTCCAGAAACACTCATCTATATCACTTGATCAAAACTATGGCATGGCCACTCAGCTGTAAGGAAAGCCAGAAAATGATTATTTCATTTTCAAGTCCCTATAGTAGAGGAAGGCAAAGGAGAAGTTTACCACAGTGGGTGTTAAGTGAGCCAACCCAAAACATCTGCCACATATGACATGATGGAGAAGAACTTGTGGACAACTCCCAAGTTTCTGGTTTATGGATTATATGTTGTTATTATTATATTATAGTTTATTAATATGGATAAGAGCAAACATGAAAGACGTTTTTAATGGAATATCAATAGTTCAATTTGGACATGTTGAAATTAAAATGTTTAGTGAAGCATCTAGAATGTTAAGTAGAAAATTAGATATATGAGGCTGGAATTTGGAGAAGAGGTCAAGACTGGGGATAAAAATTTGGAAGTTATCAGGATATTGATGGTATTTAAAGTCCTGGAAATACATAAGATCATCTAGGAAGAAAGAAATATCAGGACATAGCCTTGAGGAACTCCAATACTTAATTAAATGTTGATTTGAGAAGAGAGAACCCACAAAATAGACTGAGTAGTCAAAAAGGTAAAAGAAAAAAGAAGAGAGAGTTATCAAAGAAACCAGGAGGACATGAGTTTCATGAAGAAGGTGCTTAACAATATGGAACGCTGCTGAGAAGCTAAATAAGATGAAGAAAGAAAAAAATTCCATTGGATTTAGCAACATGAAAGTTATTGATTGAATCAATGAGATCTGGTTTCAGAGGTAAGAAACAAAAAATCCAATTAAATGTAAACAGGGTTCTGCTTTTCCCACCCCACCCCCAAAACAAAAAGTCTAGATGTCAGCAACTGCAGGAAATGATTGTCAGCTGAATGCCAGGACTTCTCTGTGATTTCCCTGGCCTGTCTCTCATGGTTGTAAGGTGGGTGCCATTGCTCTGGACTCACATCCATGTACAAAGCAGGAAAAGGGGCAAAGACATGGTGCCAGCAACATTGTCTCTTTCTCAAAAATGGAAAAACGTTCCACTTACTTCTTTTACATCTCTTTAGTCCCACAGCCACCCTGAACTACAAGGGAAGCTCTTGGAAGGTAAGAATTTAATTTTTCTAGCCACTACAGTGAAAGTGGACAAGGGAAGGTGATGGGAATGGATGGATTAGGCAACGCATGTGCCTGCCACAATGACCTTGACAACAGTCACTTTAATGACATGTTAGAAGTGAAATCAGATTACAGGGAATTGAGTAAATGGGAGGAAAAGTAAAGAAACACAATGGATAGAAATGCTTTCTATCCATTTGGCTAGAAGTTTGGTTGTGAAGAGGAGCAAAGAAGTAGGACAGTATCTAGATATGGTTGTGTATCCAGGGAGGTTTTCTCGCTTTTATTGTTTTGTTTTTTAATTTAAGAAATACGAGGCCATGTTTATAAGGCAATAGTAATGATCCTAATGAAGATAGCAAGAGATTACTGACGTAGGGAGCAAGTGAATGAAAAAAAGACTCTGAAGAGCTCATGCCTGTGGATTCCAACCTACTTGTGATCATCACTTCCTGACTGCCTGCTTTATGGACTTTGAACTTGCTTAGCTAGCCACCACAATTGCATAAGTCAATTCCTTATAATAAATCCCTTAAAAAATACACATGCATATGCAAATACACACACACACACACACACACACACACTGGTTCTACTTCTCTGGTTGAACTTGCAAGGATTTGGTCCTTGAAAAGGCAATAGAGTTATGTACTGGTTTCTATGAAAGTAGAGAGGAGGGACACCAACTAGGGGGTGGGGGTCAGTGAGTGAAGGCATCTGGAATGAGATTTTACCTAAACTGAATCTTAAAGAATTATTAAAACTTATTAAGACAGGAATTGAGTGGAAGCAGTGGTGTGCTGGTAAACCAGCTCTGTGGAAAAAAAAAAAAAGCCAACCAACCAATCTGATTTGTAGCATTTTCTAATTTCCCTGGTATATATATTCCCACCACGGCCAATGTCAAGGTACCAACTGAACTGTGATATCACTGAACATAGAATTGAAGAGAGGTGCACACAAGGCTTTCACAAGTTAGTATAAGTCAGCTCCAGCACACCACCTAATGGAAGTGTGTTCCAGAAGAGGAACAACATGTACAATGGAAAAGTAATCATCAAACCTCTCTCTTCTACAATACAACTTATCATTTAAAAAAATCCTCCATTGGACGATTTTCCTCATCTAGTTGTCACTGCAGTAAAAGAACAAAGCCAAAAAAAAATGACTGCAGTTTTTGGCAATGATGAACATCATAATGATTAATTCAAAGAAGAAACTGCTAGAAATTGCCAATTTCTACCATTGGAGCTCATATTAAGCAATCAAAAAGAATATCATAAAGTTGTATTGATTTTCACTTTAGGTTTAGACCAAATGAATTCCATTTTGCTGTTTAGAGATGTTCTACTGAATTTTAAAACTAAAATAGATGCAGTTTTCAATTCTAAACACAACAGAAATATAATTAAGATAGAGGTTGTTGTATTTTTTCTCAAGTGTTTTTAAACATATTTGAGGTTTTTAACAGTAAAAGGAAATCATATTTAGCCCAGCTGGATAATTTCTATATAATTGGCTTTTCATTCTTGATCTGGTTTTGAATTCTTTACTCCACTTTAGTAATCAAACATTATCAGTCTCATTAATGAAACAGAAACCACCTCTTCTAATCATTTATAAAATGCTTGTCAAACAAAATTTAAACAAAGAATCGAATCTGGAAAAAGTAACAGCTGTTTAAAAGCTACTGCCACTGATTACGGGAGTATTTTAGTTATTTTGTTGTTTTCCATTTATTAGAGAAAGGATCCTAGAGACCTACAGCATTTCCCTTGGCATAGTTGTTCTAGAGTCTACCTGAATTTTTTGATGCAAGGGTAACTATTTTAGCAGTGCTTTTTAGCCACTATATTAAAAGCCTGAGTTTTCAACTGCTTGTTTCTGTCTATAATTTATAAAAACCACAGTCCTATCTAATCAAATTACCTAGAGGCACAATTTTCTATTCTGTGTGATCTTCAGTTGACTGGTTGAGAAAGGCAAAGGAGATAGTTTAAGATACATTTTTTTATGAGATGGCATAGGCAAAATTGTCAGTTTGTGTATGCAAAAACAAAATTAGACTTAAATACTGAATTTTAAAAGATTATTCTATTGGGATTTAATGACAGTGCCACAAAGTTTTAAATGATTTACAGGAAAATCTGCTCTACTGTTGTAATCCTTTCTCCCCCACAGTTTCATATTTCATAGAGTTTAGAATATTATTAATTTAGAAAGATAAGGCAAAAAACTAGAATGCTAATTCAGAATGTAAGGTATAATAATGAGATGCAAGCATCTGTATACATTAATGACGCTAGTGACTGACCATCAATTGAGTATTTCTCTGAGCTGCTTTTCTTGTCCATAATTGTGATTTGCTGGTTAAAGGTTCATTCCTATGGAGGAGGAAAAGGTTCATGGAATGATCCAATCCATGATCTTACTTTCATTATTACTCCATTAGATTCTTGGTCTGATATTTTTCATTACTCTTTTCCCAGTGGCTATCACAGGGCCTGGCTCATAATAGGTGCTCAATAAGTATTTCTTGCATGAATGAGTAAACAAATGAATGAATAAAGAATGAATATCTAGTATGCTAAACAACTGAGTTAAGTATCCAGAGATTAAAAGTAAAGATGTAATACAGTAATGCCTCTAGCATCCAAAGAAGTCAGAATACTCAATTAGGGAGTTTCTCTTACACCTTCTGTTTTGAATTCAAGATTTATTTATTCTTAATTTGTAGGAGGAAAATTGAACATTAATAATTGACACTTTGTTTATGCATGTATTAGCTGTCTCACTAGGCTGTAGTTACTTTCATTCGTATTTATCTAGCCAATAGTATACATTATAAGCAGAGATCATTTTCATTTATATTTCCCTGGTGCTTAACACAGTGACTTGCATATAAAAGACACTTAAAATGATTGTTTATTAATAAATTAATAAACCATTTGAAAAAATACATTAAAATCCATATTGTAGTTCAAAGGTGAGGCAAAAGTTTATATAGTTTTCCCAAAATATTTTCCTCTTCATTTTTATGTTGTTTCTAGTATATTAACATATAACTGTTTTAGTTTTCTGGCTGCTAAGACAAATACCATGCAATGGGTTTGTTTAAACAATGAGAATATATTGGCTCACAGTTTTGAGACTAGGAGAAGTCCAAACTCAAGGTGTCATCAAGGCAACGCTTTCTCCCAGAAAGCAATCATTGGTCCCTGTCTTTTCTGTCACATGGCAAAGCACATGATGGCCTCTTCTGGCTTCTTGGTTCCATTGACTTCCAGCCTCTGGCTGTTCCCTGTGTCTATCTCCTCCGGGGCCTTCCCTATAAGGCCTCCAGTAATAGGATTAAGACCCATCCTGATTCAGTTGGACCACATCTTAACCTCATCAAAAAGTCCTATTTATAAGGGTTCCCACCCTGAAGAATGGATTAAGTTAAAAACATGTTTTTTTCTGGGGTTGTGATGGTTTGAAGCTGTATGTACCCCAGAAAAGTATGTTCTTAAAGTTATACCTGTGGGTATGGCCCCATTGTGAGTAGGATCTTTTGGTGAGTAGGATCTTTTGGTGAGTAGGATCTTAAGATGTGACCCACCTCATTCAGGGTGGGTCTTACCCTCTTACTAGAGTCCTTTATAAATGAAATTCAGAGAATGAAAGAGAAAGCCACAAAAGCAAGAAACTGGAAGCAATGAAACTCAGAAGAGAAGGGAGAGACCAGCAGACACCCGCCATGTGTCTTGTCATGTGACAGAATAGTCCAGGATCACTGGCAGCCTGTCTTCAGGAAGAAGACATCATCTTCATGATGCCTTGATTTGGACATTTTCATAGCCTCAGAACTGTAAGCTTGTAAGCTAATACATTCCCACTGTTAAAAAGCTAACCCATTTCTTGTATATTGCTTTTGGCAGCCTAGCAAACCAGAACAGGGGTACATAACTTCAAATCACCAGAGTAGGCTTTGCAGAATACAGAAATCTATACAAAATGGTGGGGACTTTCTACCTATTTGTGGCAGTTTGATAATACTTATGAATTCCAAAAAGAAAGAGATATTGATTATGTTTGTAAATGGGTCTGTTCCTCTGGGCATGATACCCTTTGATTGTATTAAATTCAAAGTTTTACATTTACTTGATTATGTTAAGATTAGGGCTTTGATTTGACCACATCATTAGGGCATGCAGGGTTGAGTCCCCACCCCCTTAGTAGACTATATTCAATCAAAGAGACAGAAGCAGATACACAGAGGAATAGAGAAAGCTCCATGGACATGAGAGGAGAGAAGTTGATGCTGGGACCCTGGAGAGAGATGAGCCATTCGCCTGATAGTTTACAGCTGACTTTGTGAAGAGACCAGAGCAGCTGAGCTGGAAAGAAAGGAGCCCTGGGAAGAGAAACGATCCCTATGCCAGCCTACAGCTGAGATTGGAAGGAGCTGGGACAACAGAGCCTTGAGGAAAGAGGAAGGCTGAGCCTTCACAGACATGGCCCACCATCTTATGTCAACATGTGGCACCAGATTTTGGGTGAGAAAGTACCTCTTATGGTACCTTGAATTGGACTCTTTAGGGCCTTGTAACTGTAAGCTTCTACCCCAAATAAATAGCCTTTAAAAAAACCAACAGATTTCTGGTACTTTGCATCAGCACCCCTTTGGCTGACTAATACACTATTTTATAATATATTTTAATATATTTTCTAAATCATATTTATTAGCACTTGTTTGTGAAGAAATGGCCCCAAAAATATTTGTGGCTTTTAATTAGTATTATTTAATGTTTATTTTTATGAAGTTTATTCAGTCAACTTTTACAGACTATTATAGCACATTGTATGATATTGTAGCATGTTATCGAGAGAGGCTTTTCAATTTGGTGCAAAAACATTTTTAAAGATCTCATGAATAAAATCACCAGTGAAGAAATTAAATCCCATGACAATCTGAATTTCAAGGGCAGAAAAAATTTTCAAAATGTTCAAGTTACAATTTTATTATCTAGGGAATTTGGAAAATAATATTGCCCCAAATTTTTCATAATACCAGTCAAAATCTACTGGAGAAAAGGTTACTTTTTCTCCAAAGTGTATGAGCACCAATTAAAGGTCCTTATTCTGAAGAAAACAAAAGACAAACCAAAAAAACCTGGTTTAAATAGCCAGTGAATCTCCTTTGTACAAACTGAAGAATTGAGCATTATCAAGGAGTATTAGGTATTCAATATTTTATAGCCCTGACACTCTACCTTAAAATTTCATCATTGATTTTAGACTGCCAGGTATTTTGTGTAAATACACTTTAAAATGTAGAACTAACTACCTTATTTTTTTTTTCTTCATTATTTTCTTCCCTCTTTAATCAATCATATGCTTGGCATAATATTATAGAAATGCACATCATTTATGTAAACTGTTCTTTGGCATCGTCAGTCTGCTTTGTGTAATGGGATCCTGACAGGTCAGCTCAAGCTCTAATTGTAAGGATAAAAAATTATTCAAATTTTTAATTCAGTGTTTATGATTATTTGGCACTTCTCCTTATATTAATGCCAAAATCTGAATGGGGTATTTTTAAAATTATCTATGGAGGAGGTTGATTACTCTTACTATTTAACTAATTAAGTTATTCTTTGTTAGGCAGCTCTTCAGGGTCCTGCCAGAATGAACTTGTATCATTTTGACAAGATGCAGAAGTGGTGCTAATAGTTATTAAAAGCATTGAAGCATTAACCTTTAGCAACCTCATTTTTCACTTGGTACACACATTTAAGCATTTAATTCAACTGAAGTGAAACACTAAAAATTAAAATGGACAGTTTGTCCATTCTCTTCAGCCAAAGAGAATAAATGTGATAAAAAGGTAAGGCATTAGAAGGAAGAGATAGTGTGAGTAGTTGTTTTAATATTATTTAACATAATTCTGATCACTTATTCCTGGTGAAACTAAAGTGTCAGAGAGGGAATTGCCTTAGAAACATTCACTACAATTACTGTTTAATCTTCAGAATTTCAAGATTGTAGAATTGGTATGTCAGAAATTGATTTATTATACATTACATGTGAACTCTAGTTTAAAGAACTTTCAGATCAGAACATTTTAGATAGTAGTCCCCCTAATGACAGTTTTAATTCAGCTCAGTTGACAGCCATTCACAGTACACCTCCATAGCTGATTCTCAGCAAATATTAATGACTACCCCTAAACATCCAACTACTAGAATATAGGCTTGGCTCTTTACTGCCACTAGAGGAATGCAAGGTCCAAATGTGTAAAGCAAGGGTGAGTGAGTGCAGACAGTGACCATAGTTTTATTTGACAAGCTCAGTATTTAGAAGTGTTTTAATCTGAATACCTCTGGGACATACTGGTGGGGGTAGCATGCACTCTTCAATTTTCCTTCACCACAGACCCCACCACTTCTATTAATAACACTTAGTTCAATTAATTCATTTAATACCCGTATGGTGCCTCTTGGCCTTTGAGTTTACAATTCCTCTAAGGGAATAATAGAGAAGGGTGGTTGTTGAGAGAGAATTCTCCAAGGGTTTCTCCCATTTCTGCATGTCTTGTCTGAAACCCTTTGTTTCAGACTACCGTTCCAAGATATTTGACTAGCAAACCACCTTGGATGATGAGATCACATTTCCCTCCAGACCAAAAGGGAAGCATGCTTACTGTACATAATAAAATATTCAGGTTATAAAAGATTTGGGCTCAGGGTTCCTCTTCTATTACAACCCACTGCATATAAAGGTGTTATCTGGCCCACTTTACATCACCCTGTGGGAAATAAGGCCTAATAGAACCAGTGCAAAAGTGCTACTCTGGCTGTTGCTATCGCTGTGAATAATAAACTGTCCATTCTCTCTTATCCAGGAGCTTCAAATATGAGACCCTCTAATCTTTTCAGGTGGTTCTTTCTCCAGCCTCAGGTAGTTTCCTCATAATCTTATGCACACCCTGATCAGTACTCAGCTGTAGACTCTAAGGCAGAGGTTCTTAAAAGGGTCTGTGAGCTTGAATTGAAATTCAAAAAAAAACATTATTATTGTGGGGACGTGTTGATGCGGGTGTGGTCTATTTATTAAATAATACACAGTATAGTGTGGACTTAGTAAGGGGTCCGTGGTTTTCACCTGACTGGCAAAGAGGTCCATGGGACAGAAAAGGTTAAGAACCCCTGCTCTAGGGGGACCCTTTGCAGACCAAGGACCAGTAATACGAAGAGGAAAGTGAGTCATCCAGGATGCATAATGAAAGGAGGCACTCATTCTCAGAGCAGAGCAAGGGCCTGGAATAAAATGACTACTTAAAGTTTGAGCTTTGGCTTACCATAGTCCTGGCCCTATCCAGAAGTCTGGAGTTCGCTCTGCTGCAGCTTTCTCCTCTCCAGTACTCTGCCTTGTGGGCTCTGGGGTGCCTTGGCCACTTCAGACTCCTAGCTCCATCTCCTCAATTCAGGGAAACTACTGGGCTCTCCCTGAGTAGCCCCTTTCTGTGCTATGGCCTGGAATCTTTCTATAGGTAGTAAGTTGGGCAATCATAGGGCTCACCTTGTTTGTTTCCCCTCTCTCAAGATCACTCTCCTGTGCCACCTGATATCCAATATCATCCGTATATTTTGTGCAATCTTTTAGTTTGTTCAGACGAGGCGGGAGGATAAAGATGTACCCCTATTACTCCATCTTGGCTGAAGCAGAAGTCTTATGTTCTTTTATGATTGCTTGGTGTTTTGCAGTGCTTTTGGGGGCACAAAAGATGTCTACTGGATATTGGCATGTAGGCTATCCCAACATCAGGCTCTAGTAATCTTGGACAGGTGAGATGCCTTTGAGAGGCAGAATTTCTACACAGCACTTTGGGGCAGGTACATCCCCAGGATCCTAGGTGTATGTAGAATAAGCTGTTGTCTATTGTAATGGATGACAAATATCATGGCAGGATTTGTGCTTCCAGTTCAATGGTGAGTTTTTCTACTTCTGCCTCACCGTAAAGCTATTTTCCTTCTGTGTCTTTTCTCAATAAACTGACAAGTTCTACAGCTCAATTTTCTGTGGCATTTGATTCTACAATTGTCTCTAACAAAGTGGCACAGACTATTTATGGGCCAGGCAATATACTTGGTTCTTCATATATATAGGTCTTTAATTTTCGCAACCATCATATTTCACAGGTACCAATATCATCCTCATTTTACAGACATTGGAACTAAGGCTCAGAATAGTTAAATGACTCTCCCAAAGTCACACAGCTGATAAGTGCACATCCAACCAAAATCTAGGTATATTCAACTCCAAAGTCATGCAGTGTTCAAGATCAGAGAGCTTAGCACAGGAGGCAAAGTGGGCTATCTTCTTCAAATATTGATCACATTATCTAGGGCCTCGTGACCACGGGAAGAAAAGAGGCCTGAAATAAAAAGCCATAATATCCATTTCCTAGGAGCAACCTACTGGAACTTCTTGGCTTATCCTTGAATATGCCTCATCTCAGGCAAGACCATCAAAACATTATTTTATTCTTATTGTGGTTACTTGAGAAATTACATTTTTGTTTGCCTTATTAAATCTAAAGTCAACATAACTTTTTATCGCCTTCCTTGATCAAATGTATTTTAGAACATTATAGCTTCATTCATATATCTTATGGCATATATTATTTATGGTTTTAAAAAATACTTTATTGATGTTATAGCTGAACAATATTATTATTTTAAACATCCAATATTCATTTTGATTTATGCATTTAGATAACAATTGCCATTCACTTCGATCCTTCTTGTGTTTTTCCTCTTCATTTAGTTCTCCATTTTTCAATTGTGTTATTCTGTTTTAATATTTATTTAGTATTATTTTTTTAATTAGTTACTTTTTAAGATTTCCAATTTGCTGTCAAAATTTTATCTGTTAAATCCCTGAACATAAGAACTATGTGCTTTACATCCAGTTTTTAGAGTTCCTGAAAGCTTGATTCTGCTGCTTCTCAGGAAGGAAGGAAGAAAGGGAGGGAGGAAGGAAGGGAGGAAGGAAGGAAGGGAGGGAAAGAAAGACGTGACAGACCTAAACTGAGTAGCCTGCCAAGGCAGTATTGTGGTATAAATGGAAGATTAAAGTTTAGGGCTTATCTACTGAGGCCTGCAACTATCCATCAAGATAAAAATCATGGAAGTGGGCAAGGAGTAGCTAGAGGCAGAAGCCTATGGATTATATTGCTTTGCAAACCCCAAACAGCTAAGGAATTAGACCTCTAATTTTCAGCTAAATCAATAAAGTCAAGTATGCAAAAAGCACTAAAGATTGCTGAGTAAGTTCCAGAGATTCAAGCCTAAAATGAATCACTGTTAAATGAAAATAATAGAATTTGCAAGGAAACTTGATTCTCTAAGATACATAACAAGTGTTTCTTTAATAACTAAAACATAAGAAGATAAAATATCTTCTTTTAGAGAGATTAGACTGAATTCTGAAGGGGATAATAAAATAAATAATCTATATGTTATCTATAGCCCAAATATACATTGTACTTCTCTTTCACCTGGATAATTCAGAATAAGTGTTAAACAAGATTTGGATAACTGGAATTCCACTGTGTTTCAATTGATGACATAATAAATTATTCCTTGAGTCCATTTAAAATGGCTAATAAACTATTTTAAATGTATTTCCATCTGTCAGTTTTGTAATTTAAATTTCAAAGAATATACTATACAACAATAATGTTGAATGGAAGTAGTAATACTTAAAAGTATTTAATAAAATTTTTCTAAACTAATTATTTAAGAAATGAAATATCTTAAAAAGTAAAGTTGAACTGAACATTTTTTAAAAAGTAAATACCAGGGGAATCTCCTGGCAGGTAATCAAGTATAAAATCAATTCAAATAATTTCTGTTATTTTGATTTGACTGGATGATATTTACTGTGAAAAGGAAGAAACAAAAATATTACAGATAAGGTGGCATAACACATTTTTATCATGCAGACTTCAAGGAATATCTGAATCATTTGAGTCTCTTTGGGCCAAGGATGTCTTTTCTGTTTTAAATTTGTGAAACGGATTTAGTAATTGTATGGTAGAAATGACCTTACTGTTATTACATTTAAAGAATACTTTAGAAAGTTTTAAAATACACCAATAACATTTACCACTATTTATCAATAGAATGCTGTGACAATTAAATGAACCACTACCTGTAAATGTTTATCACATGACAAAAATATAAAAAATGTTCAGTAACATTTATATAATCTAAGCATCTTTTAAAATATATATATTTTTTAAAAGTTCAATAAATGCCCATTACTGTTGTGACTATTATTGTTTAAAAATGTTTTTGTGCCTTGGTTGAATATATTAGGTTTAAGTCTTGTTACTACTTTTATTCTATTTAACAAAGATGTTCTGTTTAAATCAAATTCACTAAAGAATCCCTAAGGCATTTTTAAAGGGATAAAAAGATGTCTGATGATATCTGAAAATGTTCACTTATTTAGAAATTATATTTTATGATCCTAAACCTTTATTTAAAACATATATAACCTTGTAAATGGAAAAGCAGAAACCTTGGGGTCATTCCAATGGAGGTAGTCAACTACATGATCACTCCTATCCCATTTGAGAATAACAAACCTAAAGTTATAATCCTGCTAGTACTCTCCATCTATACACAGACCACTCAAATATATAAGAAGAAATAACAATATAAAGCAAGCATGCTTACTTAACTCAGCTTTCCAATTTATTAAAAATATAAGCCAATGTCCTCTTGAGGATTATGGTTTCTTTTGTGTATGGAATTAAAACTCTAGTGTATTGCTGGCTTTTGCTCCCACTTCCTCTTCTAAGACCCCTGTCCTCCTGCAAAATCTCACACTCAGATTTATGGATGCCCTAAAGAATGCATCACATGTGATAACAAACAAAACTAGTCAAAGATTATCTGGAATCCCTGTTATTTTGCCTATTCTACCCGACTGAAAGTAGTTATCTCTGCTAGTACCTTCTACTAGAGGTTACTGCCTCTGCCAAGCACCACTGCCACCTCAGTTGGGCATCATCCTATTCACCAGGTACCATCTCCCTTGGTACATTGTCACCTTCTTCAGCTTGGCACCATTTCTGATTCCAAAGGTCTCACTCTCTCTCACCTCCACTACTACAATCTGCCTCTAAGAAGAGGAGCTGCAGAAAATTGTGAAATCATGGGGATGGTGCTACCACAAAAGTATAATTTCTAATTTCATTCAGGTCTCTAAAACCTCTCACTAATCCTTAATCATCATTCAACTCTCCTTCTATGGTAGATTGCAAAAATGGCCACACATTCTTTCCTTCCCATAAAGAAGTAGAATCTGTTTCTCCACTCCTTGAATGTGGGTTGACCACATGATTTGCTTTGGCCCGTGAGACATCTGTAGCATTGCAGCATTGAGCAGAGACTTGACGAACACCTGTACAATAGAGCTTGGAATGTTATTGGAATCCTGCAGCTGTGTGAACAAGCCCAGACTAGGTTGCTAGAGGATGAGAGACACATGACCCACTCACACCCACCACCCTAGTAGGTAGTCAGCCACAACTAAACATGCAAGTGAATCCATCCAGGACCAGCTACCCCTGCCAACAAACTGAACACACACCAAAAGCAGCCAAGCCTGGCGAAGACCAGAAGAAACATGCAGCAGACTCGTGAACTAAATAAATGGTTATTTTTAAGCCCCCACATTTTGGGATACTATATTATAAAGCATTGGATAAATGCTAGACCCTCTGATTCACTTCAGTAATAACTTTATCCCAAACCTTTTCAGCATTCAATCACCCTCTCCCACTACCACTTTCCACACCTGATTTTACCTCCTTTTACAATAAGGAAAACAGACATACTTATTAACTCCCGGCACAACTCTACTACTGCACTATAGGGTAGCAGTTAAGGGTACTGATTCTGAAGCCAGAACCACTGCTCTTATCTTGGCTTTTATAATCTTTGAAACTTAGAGAAAAATTATATAACTTCCCTATGCCTCATGTTCCTCATCTGTAAAAGGAGGGATAATGATAATATCTACCTAATAGGGTTGTTGTCATGATTATGAATAAAGCATTTAGAGCAGTGCAATTGCACATAATGAATGTTGTATAAATATAAGCTACCATTATTTTTATTGTGCCCTGGCCAGTGATCCAGAGCTTAATTTTTAACAGCTTCATTGAGATATAATTCATATACTATAAAATTCATTCATTTAAAGTGAATAGTTCAAAAAGATTAAAAAAAAATAAATAGTTCAGTGGTTTTTAGTATATTTTCAGAGCTGTGCAACGATCATCACAACGTAATTTTAGAATTATTTTCATCATCCCAAAACACAGCTTGATTTTGGACCTGAAGTACTAAAGTGGATTTGAAACAAGTCTTGGAAAGACCAAGTCATGACAGGCTACAGGTGGTATTATCATGTATGCCAGGCTGGAATTAAAGGTGTAGCATCTGGGAAAGCTTCTCACTACCCACATTCAGGCCTATCCTGCCAGGGCTGGCAAAGCCAGGGCTTCCCCCCAGATCCATGCCCACTGAAATGTCCTAACATATTGTGGTATGCTTTAGTCAATGTTCTTTTGGTTACATGCATAACCTTCAAATATCCCCTAAATTCTCCAGAATTTACAAGATTGCTGTTCTCTTTAATCTCCAGCTAACATAGTCTAAGCCCCCATCTTATGTGACCTCAGAGAATCTATCCACTCCCCAAGTAATATTTCTAAGATTCCCTGGAAAATGCTTACATGTTCCACAAATATATCCTTATTGTTTCTTGACATATCTTACTCCAGACTACTGCTCTGTGTTTATCACAAGGTCTCTTCCTACTGTCTCAAAATCATTTCTCCATTCTGCCAGGCATGTTTGCTGTCCACTTTGCCCCAAATGTAGATAGGGACCTCCCCCAAATCCCAAAGTACAGTTTATAGGAAGCTTTAGTGTTTACAAATTTTACTGCTGACTTTAAGATAGAAGGGAGTACAAGGTCCCTGGTTTGATCCCTGGTACCTCCTAAAAACAAACAAACAGGCAAACGAAAAAAACAATTCTCATTGGGGAGCAGATGTAGCTCAGTGGTTGAGCACCTGCTTCCCATGTACGAGGTCCTGGGTTCAATCCCCAATACCTCCTAAAAAAAACAAGGGGGAATACAACAAGGAAAAAGATGACTATTGAAAATATAAATTTTAGCCGTCATGGCCCTAGAATCTACTAGCTCTACTTCCCCTATAGGGTTCCAGTATTGT
Source organism: Tolypeutes matacus (assembly GCA_026826555.1). Lineage (NCBI taxonomy): Eukaryota > Metazoa > Chordata > Mammalia > Cingulata > Chlamyphoridae > Tolypeutes > Tolypeutes matacus. The sequence continues at coordinate 16,407,116 of JAKSZT010001178.1, forward strand.
AGAATGACAGTTTCCCTCCCAAAGTCCAGAGTCCATTCAATGTTGTCTTTTCCTCATCAAGTTAAGAGCTCTCACTCTCTCCCTGCAGATGCAACCAGAGCAGTGGCTGTTTCTCTCTACCTAAGGACCACATTTCCTCTTCTAAGATAACCAACAGTGGGAATATGCATTTACTCAGGAAAGATCTCCTATTTCCTGCAATGCAACATATGATGTGAACCCTGGCACCATGATACTTGACAGCATAATTCCCTAACCTTTGATTTATTCAGACTTAAGTAGGACCTAGGCATAGCCACTCCAGACCCAATCCAGTTGTTTTTTAAAGACTTGCTCCCAGGGTGAAGGAAAAAGAAGCCCAGACATGCATGTCCTCTTGTGGTCAGTTTTCCCAATCTCTTTTGAGCAAATATTTGTGCCAAAGAAACACATAACTCCCATAGAAAATAAGGATTATTTTCTGTTTTAGAGCGGCCTAAATCTAGATTTGTGGAGAAAAATGTAACTCTGTAGGGAGCCAGTTCTGTAAAAGATACAACTACTTGTAAAAGATGCACAAAATTCACACTACGAAATCAAACATTTATCATCTCAAATTTAATCATATTCATATATTTATTTTATTGGGTCAGACCTTCCAAAATGAGTAAGTAGTACTAATCATCACTCAATATCTGCAAGACTAAAGGGGACCACTAAAATATCTGTAAAACAATTCCAGCTTCCATCACACAATATAGATACTGCCTATTGTCCTTAAAATGGCAATCTTTTCAGGTAATTTATCCATATATATATATATATTTTTTTTAAGATTTTTATTTATTTATTCATTTATCCCCCCCTTGCTGCTCGTGCTCGCTGGGTCAGCTAACCACGCTGTGGGGGCGGGCTTGCCTTCACCAGGAGGCCCCGGGAACCGAACCCGGGGCCTCCCATATGGTAAACGGGAGCCCTACTGATTGAGCCACAGCCGCTTCCCCATATATATATTTTTTAACAAATCAATTTTCTTGATACAGATTAATGCATAAATCCATCCAAAGTGTACAATCAATAATATTTGGTATAATCACATATTGTGAATTCATCACTGCAATCATTTTTAGAGCATTTTCATTATTCCAGTAATAATAATAATAAACAAAAAACAAACAAAACTCATCACCTCTCTATCTCTCTATGCTTCCCCTGCTGTACAGAGCTGCTATTATGTTTCCTTCTCTCTAGTTTATTTGTATTTACATTTAATAAAAACAGTCCTATATATGCAATATCACCCATCTTCGTATTTTACGAGGTTTCACTATGTTATACAGTCCCATGTTACATTTTTAGTTTTCCTTCTGAAAGACTTTGCCTTTCAACCACTGTCATATATCCATATAATAGCTCTGCTAGTCACAAGCACCATGATGTGCTTTCACAATTTCCATTCATTTCCAAAGATTTACAAACAACATTTTAAAGAATTCTCCACAGGGAGGTGGCTGTGGCTCAATCAGTAGGGCTCCCGTTTACCATATGGGAGGCCCCGGGTTCGGTTCCCGGGACCTCCTGGTGAAGGCAAGCCCGCCCGCACGGCGTGGTTAGCTGACCCAGCGAGCACAAGCAGCAAGGGGGGGATAAATGAATAAATAAATAAAATCTTTAAAAAAAAAAAAAAAAAGTAAAGAATTCTGCACAGATTAACCATCAGCTTTCCATTCTCTACCCTCATTCTATTTTCTAGTGACCTATATTCTAATGATTAATTCCATAAGTTTAAATAATATATGTAGTTAAAAATAGTGTAATCATACAGCATTTGTGTCTGGCTTGCTTCACTCAACATAAGGTCCTCCAGATTTATCCGTGTTGTTATCATGTCATGACTTCATTTCTTCTTACCACTGCATAATATATTCCATTTTGTTTATACACCACAATTTGTTTATCTATTCATCTAGTGTTGGATACCTGGGTTGTTTCCAATTTTTGGCAATTGTGAATAACACCACTATGAACATCGGTGTGCAGATGTCTATTCGTGTCTCTGCTTTCAGTTCTTCTGGGTATATACCTAGCAGGTATTGCCAGGTCCTATGGCAAATCTATATTCAACTTCCTTAGCAGCTGTCAAACAGTCCTCCACAGTGGCTGTACCATTCTACATTCCCACCAACAGTGAATAAGCGTTCCTATCTCTACACATCCTTTCCAACATTTACAGTTTTCCAACTTTTTAATAGTGGCCAGGCTAATAGGTGTGAAATTATATCTCATTGTAGTTTTGATTTGCATTTCCCTATTCTCTAGTGATGTTGAACATTTTTTCATGTGTTTCTCCGCCATTTGTATTTCTTGTTTGGACAATTATCTTTTCGAGTCTTTTGCCCATTTTTCAATTGGGTCATTTGTCTTTTTTCTTGTTGGGTTGTATGGTCTCTTTATATTTTATGGATATTAAACACTTATCAGACATGTGATTGCCAAATGTTTTCTCCCACTGCCTTTTTATCCTTTTGACAAAGTCCTTTGAGGTGCAAAAGTGTTTAATTTTGAGGAGATCCCAGTTATTTGTTCTTTTGTTGCTCATGCTTTGGGGGTAAAGTTTAAGAAACTACCACCTACCACAAGATCTTGAAGATGTTTTTTTTCCTACATTTTCTTCTAGGAGTTTTACAGTTGTCACTTTTATATTTAGGTCCTTGATCTGTTTTGAGTTAATTTTTGTATAAGGTATGAGATAGGGGTCCTCTTTCTTTTTTTGGATATGAATATCCAGTTTTCCCAGCACCATTTGTTGAATAGACTGTTCTGGCCCAGCTGGGAGGGCTTGACAGCCTTGTAAAAAATTGCTTGAGTGTAGATGTGAGCATCTATTTCTAAGTTCTTAATTTGGTTCCATTGGTCAATCTATATGTCTTTATGCCAGTACCATGCTGTTCTCACCACTGTAGCTAAGTCATAAGTATTAAAGTGAGGAAGTGAGAGTCCTCCAACTTTGTTCTTCTTTTTAAAGAAATTTTTGGCTATTCAGGGCCCCTTACCCTTTCTAATTAAATTGGCTTTTCCATTTCTGCAAAAAAGGCTGTTGGGATTTTTATTGGGATTGCGATGAATCTATAAATAACTTTTGTTAGGATTGACTTCTTAACAATATTTAGTCTTCCAATCCATGAACACAGAATGTCCTTCCATTTATTTAAGTCTTCTTTGGTTTATTTTAGCAATGTTTTGTAGTTTTCTGAATACAGGTCCTTTATGTCCTTGGTTAAGTTTATTCCTAAATATTTGATTCTTTTAGTTGCTATTATAAATGGATTTTTTTTTCTGATTTACTCCTCAGATTGCACATCAGTAGTGTATAGAAACACTATTGATTTTTGAATATTAATCTTGTATTCTGTCATTTTGCTCAACTTGTCTAAAATTCTGGTACATTTGTTGTGGATTTTTCAGGATTTTTGAGATATAGGATGATATCATCAGTGAACAGTGAAAGTTTTACTTCTTCCTTTCCTGTTTGGGTGCCTTTTATTTCTTTATCTAGCCTAGTTGCTCTAGCTAGAATTTCTAGCACAATATTGAACAATGGTGACAGTGGACATACTTGTCTTGTTCCAGATCTCAGAGAGAAAGCTTTCAGGCTTTCACAATTGAGTACAATGCTAGCTGTAGGCTTTTAATATATGCACTTTACCATATTGAAAAAGCTTCCATCTAATCCTAACTTTTGGAGTGCTTTTTATCAAGAAAGGATGCTGTATTTTGTCAAATGCCTTTTCTGCATCAATCAAGTGAATCATGTGATTTTTTTCTTCTTCAATTTATCAATGTGCTTTATTATACTAGTTGATTTTCTTGTGTTGAGCCACCTTTGCATACCTGGATAAAACCCATTTGATTGTGCTGTGTAATTCTTTTAATGTGCTTTTGGATTCGGTTTGCAATTATTTTGTTGAGGTTTTTGCATCTATATTCATTAGAGATATTGGTCTGTAATTTTCTTTTGTCATAGTATCTGGGTCTGGTTTGGGTATTAGGGTGATTTGGCTTCATAAAATGAGTTTTGTAGCGTTCTTTCCTGTTCAATTTCTTGGAAAGGCTTGAGCAAGATTGGTATTAGATTATGTTTGAATGATTGGTAGAATTCATCTGGTCCTGGGCTTTTCATCTTTGGGAGGTTTATAATGAGTGTTTCAACCTCTTCACTTGTGATTGGTTTGTTGAGGTCTTCTATTTCTTCTAGGGTCAGTGTAGTGGTTCATGTGTTTCTAGGAATTTGACCATCTCATTGATATTGTCTAGTTTTTTGGCAATATCTTATTTCTGCAGGGTCACTGGTAATGTCCACCCTCTCATTTATGATTTTATTTATTTGTATCTTCTCTTTTTTTGTCCTTGTCAGTCTAGCTAAGGGTTTGTCAATTTTGTTGATCTTCTCAAAGAACCAACTTTGGATGTGCTGATTTTCTCTCTCTCTCTTTTTTTTTTTTTTTTTTGCCTCAATTTCATTTATTGCTGCTCTGATCTTTACTAATGCTTTCCTTCAGCTTGATTTGGAATTAGTTTGCTGTTGTTTTTTTTCTAGTTCCTGCAGGTGTGCAGTCAGATATTCAATTTAGCTCTTTTTTCTATTTTAATGTAAGTATTGAGGGCTGTAAATTTCCCTCTCAGCACTGCCTTTTCAGTGTCTCATAGGTTTTTTGTTTTGTTTTGTTTTGTTTTGTTTTTTAAAGATTTTTATTTATTTATTCATTTATCCCCCCCTTGCTGCCTGTGCTCACCGGGTCAGCTAACCACGCTGTGCGGGCGGGCCCGCCCTCACCAGGAGGCCCCGGGAACCGAACCCGGGGCCTCCCATATGGTAAACGGGAGCCCTACTGATTGAGCCACAGCCGCTTCCCTCTCATAGGTTTTGATATGGCATGTTCTCATTTTCATTCATCTCAAGATATTTCATGAATTCTTTTGCAATTTCTTCTTTGACCCACTGACTATTGAAGTGTTGTTTAATCTCCATATATTTATGAATTTTGCATTTTTATGAACATTATTGATGTCCAGTTCCATTCTGTTATTATCAGAGAAAGTATTTCGTATAATTTCAGTCTTTTTAAATTTATTGAGACTTGTCTTGTGATCCAACATATGGTCTGTCTTGGAGAAGGCTCCATGAGCACTTAAAAATAAATGTATATCCTGCTGTTTGGAGGTACAAGTGCTATGTAGATGTCTGTTAGGTCTAGTTCATTTATCATATTATTCAAGCTCTCTGTTTATTTATTTATCCTCTGTCCAGATGTTCTATCCAATACTGAGAGTGGTATATTGAAGTCTCCAACTACTGTTGTAGAGACATCCCTTTCTCCCTTCAGTTCTGCCAGTGTGTGCCTCATGTATCTTGGGGCATTCAGGTTAAGTACATAAATATTTAGTATAGTTATATAATTATATAGTTATAATTATATAGCTATAATTATATATATATTATATATATAATGACCTTCTTTATCCCTTATAACAGTTTTGCATTTAAAATCTATTTTGTCCAATATTAGTACCGCTACTTCAGCTCTTTTTTGGTTACTATTTGCATGGAACATCTTTTTCCAACCTTTCACATTTAACTTGGTTTTGTCCTTACATCTTAGGTGAGTCTTTTGTAAACAACATATAGATAGCTCATATTTTTTATTCCATTCTATCGTGCTATGTCTTTTGATTGAGGAGTTCAAGCCATTAACATTCAATATTATTACTGTAAAGGCATTACTTACTCCATCCATTTTGTCATTTGGCTTTCTTTTGTCATATCTTACTATTGTCTGTCTTTTTAGTGGTTAATTTACCATTCCTAACAATCTTCATATCTACATTCTTCTCTAAGACCATTGCTCTTGTTTTTTCCTTTCTGGCTGCAGCACTCTCTTTAGTATCTCTTGTAATTCTGGTCTTTTGATAATAAAGTCTATCAGTTTTTGTTTGTCTGTGAAGACTTTGAACTCACATTCATTTTTGAAGGACAGTTTTGCCAGATACTGAGCTCTTGGCTGGCAGTTTTAGTCTTTCAGTACCTTAAGTACATCATGCGACTTTCTTCTTGCCTCCATAGTTTCTGACGTGAGGTCGCAACTTAATCTTACTGAGGTTCTCTTCTTTGTGATGCTCTGCTTTTCTCTTGCTGCTTTCAGAATCCTCTCTTTATCTCTGATATTTGTCATTCTGAATAGTAGGTGTCTCAGAGTAGGTCTATTCGGATTTATTCTGTTTGAGGTGCATTGTTCTTCTTGGAAACTGATATTTATGTGTTTCCTGAGGGTCAGGAAGTTTGGTTATTGCTTCATCAAATATTCTTTCTGCCCCTTTTCCATGCTCTTTTCCTTCTGGGATACCAATAATGCATATGTTTGTGCGTTTCACATTATCATTCAATTCCCTGAAACCCTGTTCCATTTTTTCCATTCTCTTCTCTTTCTGTTCTCCTGTCTTTTCCAGTTTAGGTATTCTGTATTTGAAATCACTAATTCTGTCTTCAAGCAATTCAAATTTTCTCTTATGTGCCTCTAATGTATTTTTATTCCATCCATCGTGTCTTTCATTCTCATAAGATCTGTTACTTTTCTTTGCAGGCTTTCAAATTGTTCTTTATGCTCATTCAGTGTCTTCTTAACATCTTTTATCTCTTTAGTCATATTTTCTTTCAATTCCTTGAACTGATTTAGGAGATTTACATGATTATCATTGATTAATTGTCTTAAATCCTGTATCTCTTCAGGATATATGGTTTGTTCCTTTGGCTAGGCCGTTTCCTCCTGCTTCCTAGTATGGCTTGTAATTGTTTGCTGATGTGCAAGCATCTGAATATGTTGGTGAATTTACTCTCTCAATTTCTCTCTTTTGCCTGGTGGTTTTTTTCATGGCTCTTCTTTGATATTTGGTTCAACTTATTCTCTGGCTTTAAAATTGCCCATCTTAAGTTATCAAAATTATGTCAGGGACTTACTAATGGGGCACTGATTTTCTCCCAGTAGTCAGGGTACAGAGAGAACAAAAAGCTGTTTTTGCCCATGCAATTTCCAGACCAGCCAGCAGATGGTGCCCATTAGTGCACCTTTCCACAGAGGTATTTTAAACTTGTTTTCCTGTGTTTCGGTCTGGCCAGAGCCAAGATTCAAAACAGGCTCTGCTGGCTGAATTCACTGAAGAAAAGCTCCCCAAATCCCCCTCCCTTTTCCCTTATAATAGCTGACAGGGAGGAAGATGTCTGCTCCCCTCTCAGTCAGTTGCAGCAAGCCAGGGATTTTAACCCAGCTTAATATCATGGGGTTGGGGAAAGGGAACCCTTCCCAGCAACCTGTGGGGTTTGGTAACTCACATTTGTTGTTTTGGGTTCTTCATCTCTCAGTCCCTCACCCTCCTGGGAGTTGTGAAGCACTCTCCTGGTCTGCTGATCCCCAAAGTAGATCCCTCAGGCAGCTTTTGGCTCTTTCTCCATTGTTTTTGTGAGAGAGTTGAGCCCTGCCTACCTAATCCAACGCCATCTTCCCACAATTCTCTTATCCACATATATTTTGATCAGCTGTAGTCAGAGGCAAGATCATACAAGACTACATCCTTAAATATACTTCCAAAATCCAAAAATCTCTTAAGTTGAAAGTTTTTGCCTAACTTATTTGGTAGCAAAACCTAACTTGAGTACCTCACACCATTTATAAAAATTAATTCAAAATGTATGAGACCTAAATGTAAGCACTAAAACTATAAAACTCCTAGAAGAAAAAACAGGAGTAAATATATTGCATGATCTTGGATTATGCAATGATTTCTTAGATATGACATCAAAAGCACAAAGTGGCAAAAATATAGACAAATTGGACTTCAACAAAAATAAAACATTTCTGTTGCTCCCTTCAGCAGCACATATACTAAAATTGGAATGTTACAGAGAAGATTAGCATGGCCCCCACACAAGGAGGACATGCAAATTCATGTAGTGTTCCATATTTTTTGAGTTATTACCCCAGTTTTAACACCTTCCTTTTGTTATGTTTAAAAAATAAATAAATTTAAGAAAACCATTTGGAAAAAAAACATTTCTGCTTCAAAGGACACCATCAAAAATGTGAAAGACAACCTACATAAGAGGATAAAATATTGAAAATCATATCTCTGCTAAGGAATTGTTTTCCATAATATATAAGAACTCTTACAACTTAATTTTTAAAAGACAAATAGGCAATTAAAAAATGGTCAAAGGATTTGCATAGGCATTTCTCCAAAGAAGACTGATAAATGGTTAATAAGCAGAGGAAAAGATGCTTAGCATCATTAGTCATCAGGGAAATACAAATCAAAACTACATGAGCTACCACTTCACACCCACTAAGATGGTTATAACCAAAAGTCAGATAATAGGATCAAGATGATGGAGTGAGATGTTTCAGGGCTCCGTCACCCCACAGAAGCTTTGAACAAACAGCAAGCATTTGAAGAAACATCTTTTTTAATCCTCCAGATAGCAGTTAAAGGATTGCAGTGATAAGGAGAGCATCAAATCAAGTAAAAGGCCACTTAAAAGCAGTAAGATCTTGTGACTTCCTAGCTGACCCTTCCCCACCTCTCACCAGCTATGAGCAGAGCCAACCCATTCTTCTTGTACAGATCCCTGGTCCCAGTTCTGGAGGGAGCAGAGTAACCTTCGTACATATACTGGGAGCATGTATGTCTGGACCAATCTGTTTGGACCAATCTGTGAGCTCTCCTATAGAATGCTGTGGGAAAGCATTCAAGTCATAGCTGCCTGGGGCAAAGGATTGCTGGCTGTAGAACATACAGTGCCTGAGCCCATGAGGAAACTGTATCCTAGGCAAGAGGGGACATTCATATCTGTGTAAAAGGGGGAATTCCTAAGGCCAAACGTGCTTGTCCAAGTCAAGAGGCATACTCAGAAAGAAAAAGGGAAGCCTCTAAGATTTGGCCTGGAGTTATTCTCCAAACTCATTATATGGAGAAGCCCTGAAGGAGGGCACTCACACGGGTCAATCTGCAAAGACTAGGAAAGTTTTCTTTTTTTACTTCTTTTATTTTTTTGTTAGCTCCTAGCATTCAAGGAAAGCTCTGACATAACACTTGCTAAATACAAGCTTAAAGAACAAACACCTCAGAGTCTAAATTCCAGCAATAACACACTAAAATATCAAAATGTATAGTTTTCAACAAAAGATTACAAAACATACAAAGAAATAGGAAGTGATGGTCCATGCAAAGGAAAAGATTAAAACTGAATGAGGACGGGTAAGATGGTGATAGACTAACAGGCAGAGCTGAATGCTCTCACAAAAACAACGGAAAAAGAGCCAAAAGCTGTCTGAGGGACCTGCTTTGTGAGTCAACAGACCAGAACAGTGCTACACAACTCCCAGGAGGGTGAGGGACAGAGAGATGAAGATGCTGGAAAGACAACATGAGTTACCAAGCCCCATTGGCAGATGGGAAGGGATCCCCTTCCCCACCTCCTGGATATTAATCTAGGGTAAACCCCCTGGCTCACTGTAGCCAACTGAGAGGGGAACAGACATCTTCCTCCCTGTCAGCTGCTTTAAGGAAAAAGGGAGGGAGGTTAGGGTGCTTTTCTTCAGTGAATTCAGCCAGCAGAGCCCACTTTGAATCTTCAATCTGGAGATTCAACACAGGAACACAGGAAAGCCAAGACTGAAACCTCTGTGGAGAGGTGTGCTAACAAGCACCATCTGCTGGCCGATCTGGAAACTGCATGGACAAAAACTGTCCGCACTCTCTGGATCCAACCCCTGGGCAATTTTAAAGATTGAGAATAAGTTGAACCAAATATCAAAGAAGAGCTGGTGGGGGGTGGGGCAGAGTGATAGGCAAGAGAGAGAATTTAGCCATCAGAGTAAATACACCAACATATTCAGATGCCTAGATGTCAGCAAAAAATTACAAGCCATAGTAAGAAACAGAAAGAGATGGCCCAGCCAAGGAACATACTGTATATCCTGAAGAGATACAAGATTTAAGACAACCAATAACAAAGAAATCTCCTAAATCAATTCAAGGAATTAAAAGAAAATATGACAAAAGAGATAAAAGATATTAAGAAGACACTGAATGAGCATAAAAAACAATTTGAAAGCCTGCAAAGAAAGGTAACAGACCTTGTGGGAATGAAAGATACGTTGGATGGGATTAAAAATACATTGGGGGGGGGGGAGAAATAAATAAATAAAAATAAATCAAAAAAAAAAAAATCTGCAAAACCGTATTTTAAAAAAATACATTAGAGGCACATAAGAGAAGATTTGAATTGCTCAAAGACAGAATTAGTGATTTCAAAGACAGAACACCTAAACTGGAAACTACAGGAGAAGAGAATGGAAAAAAATGGAAAGGAGTCTCAAGGAATTGAATGACAATGTGAAATGCATAAACATATGCATTATTGGTATTCCAGAAGGAAAAGAGCATGGAAAAGGGGCAGAAAGAATATTTGAGGAAATAATGACCAAAATTTCACACCCCTTATGAAGGACATAAATATCAATATCCAAGAAGGACAATGCACCCCAAACAGAATAAATCCAAATAGACCTACTCTGAGACACCTCCTATTCAGAATAACAAATATCAAAGATAAAGAAGATTCTGAAAGCAGCAAGAGAAAAGCAAAGCATCAAATACAAGGTTAACTTGATACAATTAAGTGCCGGCCTCTCATCAGAAACCATGAAGGAGAGAAGAAAGTGGTATAATGTATTTAAGGCACTGAAAGAGAAAAACTCCAGCCAAGAATAATTCTGTATCCAGCAAAGCTGTCCTTCAAAAATGAGGTTGAGTTCAAAGTCTTCACAGAAAAAAAAAAAAAAAAACTGATAGAATATGTTACCAAAAGACCAGATTTGCAAGAGATAGTAAAGGGGGTGCTGGAGCCTGAAAGGTAAAAACAAGGGCAAGAGATTTGGAGAAGAGTTTAGAAATGAAGATTATTAGGAAGGGTAAACTAAAGGATAAGAAGACAGACAATGGAACACTATGACAACAGAGGACAAAATGTATGAAGCAATTCGAAATTTTCAAGTAGGCCTTTGCATCTATCCAATGAACCCTGAAATATGGAAAGAAGACTTTTCTTGGGCAAGAACACTCCCAGAGCATCAGGAAGTGGCACAGAGGATTTAAAAAGAGTAAATCATGAGCAGAAGTAGCAGATTTCTCACCAAAGTCAATTCCTGACTGTGACTTTGAAAGTGGTGAGTTTGTTGCTATTTGTGCAGCTATTGCTGAGAAAACAGAAGACAGCTCCAACAAATAAAACAATGGTTATTATATCTGCTTCTGAGACTGTAGAGACTGTAACTGAGGAGGAAGATGGTGCTCCAACACCGGATGGCTCTGTTTTTATCAAAACCCAATGAAGGAGAATGTATAGCATGAATTAATTGAATCTGTCTTTTTTGATTATCAGTTAAAATTTTAGACATAGGTACATTTATTCTGAAGAAACAGAGAAAAACTCCTGTTTGTAAGATAAGTTTTTCAGATGAAGCATATAAATCTAAATGGTATCATTATTGTATAGTGTTTGGACCATGCTTTGATAAGTTATGGTTTATACTTAAGATTAGAATTCTGAGCAAAATGATTTTGATGCATAAATTAAATTTAATCCAAATATATGGATGGATACATTTTAAAGACACAACTTGAAAAGCAAATTCTTGAATAGTCAATAACTTTGTCAGTGTTATTAAAAGGCTGACATATCGACTTTTATGATAAAGGAAATAAGTGATTGCTTTCTCTAGTAGAAATGTACTGATGTTGCTATTCACTCTGTTTTCCCTGCTTCTGTAGAGTAAGTTTGTCACAAGGCTTAAATATTTTTAATATTTACTTTGATTCAAAATTGTGGTTTTGTTATATGTAGAATCTTTGAAAGTTCAGCCAAAAATGCATGCAAATGTGAACATTCTGAAGTTTCTCTTTTTTTTTTTTTTTTTTTATTTTATTTTTTTTTTTAAAGATTTTATTTATTTATTCATCCATACCCCCCTTGCTGCTTGCACTCGCCGGGCCAGCCAACCACGCCGCGCAGGCGGGCCCGCCCCCACCAGGAGGCCCCGGGAACCAAACCCGGGGCCCCCCATATGGTAAACGGGAGCCCCACTGATTGGGCCACAGCCGCTTCCCGAGTTTCTCTTAATTCTCATTTGTGCTTAAGTTTTTGTTTGTTTGTTTGTTTTTGTTTTTATTGTGGGTAAAAATCAAAATTTTCACAATACATACCACTATTTGTAAAATGATATATAAATATATATGCATATATGAGCATTTGCTTACAAAAATGTTATTTATATATATATAAATATATTTTAAGAGGTGCTTAGATTACCAAAAATATTACACAGAACCCCCTGGGATTCCTATGGTACCCACCTCCCACACCTCCCACCACATAAGTTTTGGCTTTAAAGAAGTTATAACAATGGTAGTTGCCTCCTTCAGAATTTGTTAGATGTGTGAAATACTGATAAATGTCACAATGATGGTTTTATTTTTTAGATTATTGCCATAGGTAGGTTAGTCCTTACCACAAGTAAGTCATTTTTTAAATGTGCATTTTTTTAATGAGTGGCTTTTATGGATACATCATAATTGTACTGCTACATTTTAAAAAAAATAGGGGATAATGTGGGAGAGGGAGGGGGTACAATGGGAATTCCTCATACCTTTGATGTAAGTTTTCTATAATCTAAAACCTCTTTAAAAATAAAGTTTATTATATTAAAAACAAAACAAAAAAACTGAATGAGGCAAATTATAGTCTTTAATGTCCATATTAAATGAATATTCATAAGTTTGCTGAAGGAATCTGAGTTTAATTATGAGATGCTAAGCAGACCATGCCAGGGGTGTTACATAATATACGATATATGCATCTTATTACATTTCTAAAATCTTAAATTTTCTGAGTCTCAGTATACATCAGGTCCCAAGGTTTGGATAAGTAATTATGGGCTTGTATAATCAAAACCCATCTTGGGGAAATGGGTCAACACCAGAAAAGTGAGCTTGGTAATAATACTAAAGTTCTCTAATGCATAAGGCATTGTTTGGAAGAAATAATCTACAGTATAGGGTAATTTGAGGATTAAATAAGTTACTATAAAATTGTTAGAACAGTTCCTGGCACAGAGCAAGCATTCAATAAACTTTAGCTATTACTATTATACTTGTTAAAGGGGAGTTTGGTTCTTCTGGATCTTACCCTTTCCATTAGACCATGTTATAAAGGTGGTTATGGTGCCATAGAGTAATATTTCTTCTGCTGTAAACTTTTGCATCCTGTCTCAGGTTATCCGGAGAAAGTCAGGAAAGAACAGGACCTAAGCCTCCTGCACACAGAAAAAAATGATAATAGATTGAAAAATGCATAGGATATCATAAAAGGAGGTAGAACTCAATAGAGTTGATTACTTCTGTGGCCTTAAATGGACCTATAAAATCTGCCAGGTTTTGATAGTTAATAGGGTATATAAGTGTAGCAAGAAGGGAATTAGGGGGAAACAGATGTGGCTCAAGTGATTGGGCTCCTGTCTACCATATAGGAGGTACACAGTTCGATTCCTGGGGCCTCCTGGTGAAAGGCAAGTTGGCCTAGCATGGCAAATGGGCCTGAGCAGAAAGCTGGCCCACACAGAGTGCTGGCCAGCACAGAGAGCTGGTGCAGCAAGATGATGCAACAAAAAGAGACACAGAAAAAGAAGAGAGACAATAAGAGTCGCAGCAAACCAGGGAGCTGAGGTGGCGCAAGATCCGGAAAGTCCCAGGATCGGTTCCCGTAGCCGCTTAAAGAGAAGACAAGCAGACACAGAAGAGCAGACAGCAAGCGCAAAACAATGGGAGTTAGGTGGGGGGAGAAATAAATCTTTAAAAAAAAAAAAAAGAAGAAGGGAATTAGGGAAGGCAACACAGATTGTCTCTCATGAGGGCCACTGCCTGTTGGTTTATACTTAGCACATTTCCTTTGTATAGCATAAGTGTCCTGTAGTTATTTGGATTGTAGTTAAAAGGTTGGGAAATCGGGGGGGGGGGCAAAAATTGCCATAAAATTGTGGGTCTTAAAAGAATATATCAAAGCATTGTTTGCAAATTCTGCAATGGTGAGGTAGATAGGCTAGATGTGCTTTCTATAGGCTTGTGGTAGTGGAGATTTTCTTCCAGAATCTGGTTGAAATAATATGTGAGGCAAATCAGTCTTTAGGTAATTGGCAGTAGACATATGGATTAAAGAAGGACTTTAAACATGATTACCGGAGTCATGAACATTCTGAGGACCAAAGGCAAGTTGGTGAGCTATCTCTGGGGATAACTCTGAAAAACGGTGGAGCTGTCTACATTAAACAACTATCTAGAATATGGGCTTTTTAATAAGGGCCACAGGGGCAAGCAAAAACAGCCTATTATATATACCAAACTGGGCTGAGCAGCAGCAGAGTTTTCAAGGCAGATGCTTTATTAAGGAGATATGGCCTGGGCTGCTTCTTTCAAGCTTACAGACAAATTTATATTCATTAGCTCTGGCTACATTCATGACCTAAAAGTAAAAACTTTGCTCAAACTGTCCACTTTATCTGGTGCAGGCTAAGCAATCTGTTTTTCTGAATTGTTCCAAGCCAAGTGGTTAGACCTCATCATCTCAGGATGCCAGACTCTTTTGAAGTAGTCTTAAATAGGCTTGACTGCCTTATCATTCCCAACCTCACAGTTGTCTCAACCATTATTAGCTTCTTGTGAAAATAGGAGGGTGATTTGTAGAGCAGATAGTTAACATTCCTGAGTGATAAAAACTGAGAACTTTATGAATCCCAAATCTAAAGACATGACTACAGCATATAACATTACCCACAAAATGAGTACAAAACCACACATGCAACAATAAAATTGTGCCTGTGTAGATTTTAGGTTGTTGCTTAAACCAACCCACAGCTAAGCAAAGGTCCTATACCTTGTAGTAGATGAATCAGAGATTCATGTCTTGGTAAAATGACAGATTGTCATACGTCATAGACCATCAAAATCATCCGAGAATACTCAAAGATCATGAATGCTAAATCTTCAAATTCCACAAATCTCCAGGATGGAAGGAGCCCTGCCACATAATGTAGGAACATGTCAAATCAGTCTGGATCAAGGCAAAAGTGACAAGCCTTTTGGGTTCCTAAAACTCAGCGCCCACCCATTTAGGTGGGCTCATGTTACAAAGTGAATTATTTGCAGTCTTATCTGGTTGTACTGAAGATTCAGGAGACTTTGGAGCCAGCTTGGCATTTCACTTTGCCTCAATTCAAGTTGTACTCTACACCACACTGGAATTCATAACCTGCTTAGCTCAATGTTTCTGCTGACAAATAACTCCATAGTTCTATATCATATGTCACATTTAAAAATATCATCTCTGATTTAAGTTTCCTAATCGATCAGCTGGAATCTTTTTCCTTGCACTTAACAACCCCAGGAATGGAGGAAGAGAATACCCAGGAAGAGTTCAGGGCTGAGAGGAAGTAGAAAAGGAGAGCTTGCCCTTTCTGTCAGGGTGGGTTGTGGGAAAAGGATTGTGGAGGATAGTGGGAAGACAAACACATGTAGATCCCAGTCCCCTTCTCTGACTTCAAGCCCCATATTAAAATCTGAAGTAGAATTGTGTTTTGTCCCACTTCCCATCAGAGACTCAAGGAAGTGTCAATGTAAAGTATTCCATACCCCCTGATAATTTCTTCTAGCAAAATTTGAACTCCTCGGTGCTGCTTTCTCTTATAATGCTAACTAATGAAATTCCAAATTCTAGTCTCTAAATGCAAGTCTTATTAATTAACAAATACTGTCATGGTTTAAAGCTTTATGTACTCCCAGGAAAACATGTTCTTAAATATAATCCACTCTTATGAATGTGAACCCATTCTAAGTAGGAACTTTTGATGAGGTTACTTCAGTTAAGGTATGGACCAGCCCAATCAGGATGGGCCATAATCTTATTATTGGAGTCCTTTATAAGCAGGATGAAATTCAGACAGAGAGAGAAAGCCATAGGGAGCAGCAAGAAACTGAAATTCAATGGAACCCAGAAGAGAATGGAGAGACTAAGAGAGGCTGCGTGCCTTGCCATGTGACAAGTGAGGGATCACCAGCAGTCAGCCCCGGAATGCCAGTCTTTAGAAGGAAAGCATCATCTTGATGATGCCTTGATTTGGACTTTTCCCCAGCCTCAAACAGTGAGTGAATAAAATCCCATTGTTTAACCTAATTCATTTCATGGTATTTGCTTGAACATCCCAGGAAACTAAAACATCAGCAAAAAAGGAAATCAGAAATAAAAAGATAACCCTTATCTTGCACCTGCAGAAGGAGCAATGCAAATCTGCATCACAAAGGTGGTTCAGAGAATCTGATGATAAATTGTCAGATTAGGAACAGAAATAAGAGTATGGGTCATGTTCTTCCATCCAAAATGAAGATTTCCATGAATATGTTATCAAATTGTTCTGTTCTGTTACTATGTGTAAATATATATATATCCATGAAATTTTACTGTACAAAGGAGTCTTAAGATACCCAAACTTCTGAGACTGTTGCTATATCCTGTGAAAGTAGCTGTGTTAGGCTGCTAAGCTGATGAAAGCAATATACCAGAAATGGGCTGGGTTTTACAATGGGGTTTTATTATCTTAGAAGCTTACAGTTCTGAGGCCATGAAAATGTCCAAATCAAGGCATCATCAAGTGATGCTTTCTCCCCAGAGACCAACTGCCAGTGATCCTGGACTCCTCTGTCACATGGCAGCACACATGGTGGCATGTGCTGGCCTCTCCCTTCTCTTTGGGGTTTTCTTGCTTTCAGCTTCTGGCTTCCGTGGCTTTTTTCTCTTTTTCTCTCCATATTCATCCCATTTATAAAGGATGCCAGTAAGAGGATTAAGATCCACCCTTGGCCATACCCTAACTGAAGTATCCTAATCAAAAGTCCCACCTAGAATGAGTTTATACCCACAAGAATGGGTTAACTTTAAGAACATGATTTCCTGGGGTCCATCCAGCTTTGAACAGTCACCGTAGCCTTTAACCCTGGGGTTCTCAATCTGGGGCACTTTTTTTCTTCTTTGCCTCTTTTGGGAATATCTGGATACATTTTTAGTTGTCACAACTGAGGGGAAAGCAGCTACTGGCAACTACAAGATAGAAGCCAGGGTGCTGTTAAACATCCTACAATGCACAGGACAGTCCCCCACAACAAGGAATTATCTGGTTTAAACTCTCAGTAGTGCAGAGGTTGAGAAACCCTGCTTTAACCTCTAAAAATCTTCTATGGATCCGATTGATTGTTTATTTGATAATGTTATATTTGCCTTAGTAATAATATTATAATTGCCATTCATAAAAGGTATTGTAAGATTTCTTTTTTTTAAAGATTTATTTTTTTTAATTATTCTGCCCCCACCCCCCCTTGTTGTTTTGCACTCGCTATGTGCTCTCTGTGTCTGCTTGTCTTCTCTTGTCGTATTCTCTTTAGCATGCACTGGGAACCGATCCTGCAACCTCTGATGTAGGAGAGAGGCACTCAATCACTTGACCACCTCAGCTCCCTGGTTTGTTGTGCTCTCATTGTCTCTCCTCTTTGCCTCTTTTTGTTGCAACAGCTCTCCATGCAGGCCAGCTCACCTTCACCAGGAGGCTGCGGGAAACGAACCTGGGACCTCCCATATGGTAGACAGGAGCCCAATCACTTGAACCACATTCGCTTCCCAGGATTTCTTATTCAAATAAAAAAAAAGACCATTGGTTCTTCCCTCTCCTCCCACATGCATAGAGGGGGGAAAAAAAAAAAAAACAACTCATGACTCAGCTAGATTTCTTTTTAAACATAGTTTGCTAATCTGTGTCTCATTTTAATTAAAAGAGGAGGCCTCCTTGCCAGCTGTCCCCATTTAAAAAAAAACAAAAACAAAACACTGCTACTGTGAAGGCAGCCTTACCAGAGGAGTCACTGCAACATCAGGAGGGAGCAAAGTAGCCCTGTAGCCAAGGATTCCAAGGAGTGCTGCCCAAGCCAGCCCTGTGAACATGCCAGCTCTGTACTCATCAAAAAAGGATTACCAGGTCCTGACTCAACCTCAAGAGGAAAGAGCAGATTTGCCGATCAATGGAACCAGGCCAACCACATATTGGTGGGGTGCCAGCCCAGTCAGAAGACTAGCCCAAGGCCAGGGCTGGGGGGCTGCACTCTTAGCCCCAGCACCAAACACCCATACTCCACCGTGATCAAAGCAGGGAAAAGGGGAAGAAATGTGAAGGCCTGAATCATGCAAAAGAATCTGGTTTACCAAAAGAGACTATTAAAATATTTGACCAGACTGAGTTTATTAGACTCAACCAAAAGCTAGGGTTTTCCCCATAGCACCTGATGGGATGAGAATGAGGGCTCACAAGAAAATACAGATTAGTTATAGAAAATAAGTAAGCTAGAATGCCTTTACACATCTGTGTAGGAAAAGTAAATTTGCACACACAAAAAAAACACATGAAAAATGTTCAACATCACTAGCAATTACAGAAATGCAAATCAAAACTACAATGAGATATCATTCCACACCTATTAGAATTGGCCACTATTAAAAAGACAGAGGGGGGAGCAGATGTGACGCAAGCAGTTAAGTGCCCGCCTCCCACTTGGGAGATCCTGGGTTCAGTTCCTGGTGCCTCCTAAAGGAAAAAACCAAACAGACAAGTGTAAAACAAGGAGCAAAAACGAGCAAGTAGACGAGTGAGGCATCTCAGGGGCGGGGAAAAAGACAGAGAACTGAAAGTGTTGGAGAGAATGTGGAGAGGTAGGAGCACTTATTCACTGTTGCTGGGAATGTAGAATGGTGCAGCCACTGTGGAGGACTCTTTGGTCCTTCCTAAGGAAGTTGAATATAGACTTGTCATGTGACCTAGCAATACCACTGCTAGGTATATAACCAGCAGAACTGAGAGCAGTGACTCAAACAGACATCTGTGCTGATGCTCATAGCAGCATTATTCACAATTGCCAAAAGATGGAAACAACGCAGGGGTCCATCAACTGATGAATGGATAAACAAATTGTGGTCTATTCACACGATGGAATATTATGCAACTGTAAGAGGAAATGAAGTCACGAAGCATAGGATAACATGGATGAACCTGGAGGACATTTAGTTGAGTGAAGCAAGCCAGGCACAAAAGGACAAATACTGTATGATTGTGCTTCTATGAACTAAATATATTGTGTAATCTCATGGAGTTAATAACTTGAACATGGGTCATCAGAAAATAGAATGAGTTTAGAGAATGGAAAGCTGAGGGTTAACTTGTGCAGAATTGGTAAAAAAAAAAAAAAAAAATGTGTGTTAATCTTTGGAAATGAATAGTAAAGGTGAAAGCCCGACGTAATGTCTGTAGCTGGCAATACTATTATGTGGCAATGACTGTGGTTTAAAGGGAAGATCTAAGGTCATGTATATTACTAAAAAGAAAATGTAACACGGAACTGTATAGAAGAGTAAAACAACATGTGAAATGTAAAATTGCATATATAAAACTTTTTCTTTGAAATTGAACAAATGTATGTGAATACTACAAGATGTTAAAGTCAGACAAAAACAAAACAAAACACACATTATGCTAAGTGAAAGAAACCAGACACAAAGTACTACATATTGTATGATCCTATTTATAGAAAATGTAAATATAAATCAATTTATAAAGATGAAGTTAGATTAGTGGTTATGTAGGGCTGGAGAAGGACTGCTGAGGGGTGTGGAGTTTTTCTTTTTGGAGTAATGAAATTGTTCTAAAACTTTTTTGTGGTGATGAAGGTACAATATTGTGATTATACTAAAAGCCATTGATTATACACTTTGGATAGATTGCAAGGTATGTGAACATATCTCAATAAAACTGCTTAATAAATAAATAATTGTGCAGGAATAGCCAGAAATATCAGCTGTGTCCACAAATAGCAGGTGATGCATAGAGAAATTGAGAGGTGAAGAATTTTTCTCGTGAAAACTTGGGGGCATACCAGATGAGTACCACAACTGAATGAGGATATGTTTAAAAAATACACAAATAGTGAATCCATTAAAATAAAGGTACAACTACCCACCCTTTGGTCCTGCACTGATTCTACCATTGCTAGCAAGTAGGCCTTGGGACTACACTGAACCACTCCTCTCATTCTTCCCAGGAAGCAGCTTCAAGGTTCTGCATCTTGCTAGCAGAAGGTATTTTGGGTTTCATAAGTAGGACCACCCATTGTGCTGTCTCCCCCAACAGAAAGAATACCAAAAATGTCTGTTATTTGGATACTCTCCTACTAATTTGAATGAGATTAAATTCTTTGTTTGTTTAAGCAATCCATCATAGATTTTCTTTATTTGTTTTTAACTTCTATTCATGTGGGAGAAGAGGGCACTACCTGGTCTTATTTCATTAAAAAAAAAAAAAACAACTATCTACATGTGTATTTATACATTTCAGAAAACAGAGCAGACAATTTAAAGTCTATAAACATTATTAAAGGGCATTAAATTATTAAGACAACCAATCATAATTACAGACTTTTTAGAGGTTAAAGATTATTTTCATAGGTCACAGTAACAATTTCTGAAGTCAGAAATTATGAGACTCTTTATTAGAAATAACATTTGCAAGGACTGTCTTATGACACAAACTAGTATCTGCTTTTCTGACACTGTAGGGGAAGAGTAAACATTTCTCCTTATCTTGCTGAAATTTCTTTCACAAAAATTATGAGGGCCTGTGGTTTTCAAGGCCAAGTCTCAGAAAGTCATTAGTTAACAGTAATGGGAAAAACAGATCTGAGAAATTCAAAACTTACCATATAGGGAAGGGAAGGAGCAAAATAGGAAAATATATGCAACATGGGACATATAAAGCTTTGTATCTATGCTCCCTGACTATAGATTATGAATGTCCATGAAGATTTACATTTTCTAATTATTGCAAAATTTTGCCAAAGGTACCAAAGGGGCACACCAACAGGGTGGCAAATGGTATGGATATGTGGACAATGACTGTAGGGAGCTCTAGGGTTGCTACTGGCAGGGTAAGTTCTGCTCTTGTCCTTAATTGGCTCATAAGAACCACCACCTACTCCAAGAACAGGGTATTCCCAGACCTATGGTTAAGGCTTCTCAGGTTCAGGTATGGTAGTAAGGCTGTTATCCTATCTGTGTGGTCTGGCCATAGCAATGGGCATGGTCATGCCAGAGGATCTCACAGTAAAATGTCCAAGGCTCTCCCTCATCAGAGTTCATGTAGTAATGACAGGAACATGGCCCAGTGGGCTGGAGTTGGCACTTGGGTTCTCTTGGGATCAGTTGGGATATATATCCTGAGAAAGGCAGAAGTAGAACAGCTGATAGAGGAGGTCTGAGAGCTGCGAATAAAACCAGTGAGACCCAGTATCGTTGTCAGGCCCAAAGGGCAAAAGTGAGATGGTAAAAAGGAAATGGGGCCAAAGGAAGATAAGGGCCACATGGAAATAAGATCATAATGGAAATAAGTCAGAAAAATCAAAGAGGTCTTGGGTAATTGTGTAATTTCCACAAACAAAAGTATGGGGATTTATCCTATTGGTTTATTGCTGGAGGGATGTGGATGAGTTAAGATGGCTCAAAGATTAGAACTCCTTTCAACTTCATATTTCCACCTCTAGAAGCTAACCCATATTGGTACATATCCTTCTTCCCTCTAATTAAGGAGAATGAAATGTCCCTCTTTCTCTTCAAGTCCAGCTGCTTCACCTGGGTTCTTGATCTGACAGCCATAATTTCATTAAACATTTAGCAAGGATTTAGCTACTATGTCCCATCTCTTCCTGGTCCTTGCTCCTTTCAATTGTCCCGCTACCCTCTTGTATCTCTTTCTTTAATGGTTCCTTCTCCTATAAATATGCTCAAGACTTTCTCATAAAATCAAAAACAGTGGGGAGTGGATGTGGCTCAAGCAGTTGAGTGACTGCTTCCCACATGGGAAGGTCCCAGGTTCGGTTCCTGGTGCCTTCTAAAAACAAAAAACAAACAATAAGCAAACAAATGAAAAAAACTAACTCAGGCACACTGACGTGGCTCAGTGGTTGAGCACTGGCTTCCCACATACAAGGTCCTAGGTTCAATCCTCAGGCCCGGTACCTCAAACAAGCAAACAAACAAAAAATAAATAAATAAATAAATAATAAATCTTCTCTTATTGCTGCATCCTTTTTTAACCACTACACAAATCAGAGGATTAGTCAGGGTTGGAATTTTGCAGGTGGTGTTTGATCTAAGAAAAGAGAACCAAAGGAATTGGGAATGCCAGAGAAACGATGGTTCAGATTACCAATCATAAGGGTCCAGTTTGACCAAAGAAGGAAATTTAGACCATGAGAAAAGAGTCTGATGGGTAGTATTAATTGGTTAATTTCATGTGTCAACTTGGTTAGGTTATACTGTCCAGTTTTTTGTTCAAGCAAGAACTGGCCTTATTTTTACTGTGGGGGTATTTTGTAGATCAGAGGTTCTTAACCAGGGGTCTACAGTCACCCAAGGAGTTTGTGGAAAGATTTCAGGGGGCCAGTGAGCTTGAATTGAAAAAAATCAACTTAATCTTTATTTTCTCTGACCTCTAACTGAAACCTAGCATTTCCTTCACTTATTAATGTATGCAATAAATAAATTACAGTAGTATTCATTTCACCTGACTGGAAAAGGGGTTCATGGAACAAAAAAGATTAAGAACCTTGTTGTAGATGGATTAAATTATTGGTCAGTTGATTGCATTTATAAAAGATTACATCTACAAGCAACAAAGGAGATTCCTTTCAGTAATGAGAGAATGTTCCTCATCCAATCAGTTGGAGGCCTTAAAGTAAGAACTGAGGATTTCAGAAGTCAGAAAGAAGAATTTCTATCTCTACTTCAGCTAGCCTGCTTCTCCTAGGAATTCAACATCACACTCCTCGTTTCCAATTTGTGGCCTCCCCTGCAGAATTCTGACTTGCCAATCCCCATGGTCATGTGAGCCAATTCCTCAATTTTCTTAATATTTTATATATATATCCTGTCAGGTTTATTTCTCTGTATGGATAGATTCAAAAATTTCAGAACTGATCAGGTCAAAGAGATGGTAGTGGGAGATAGGCTTGCAAGAACTGGACAGATAGAAACAGAAAGGTTACAGTCAAAGAGTTAAACATTAAAGCTTAAAATTTTTGATACAGGACATTTCTTGATAAATGATCCAGTATGTAGCCATATGTAGCCAAAATAAATTAAATATCTCTACAATTGAGGAAGCCAAGGAAGGACAGAACACTAGATGAATGAGTTGTCCACATGGACATGGATGTCACTCAAGATGAGAACAAAATACAGGGTAATTAAAAAGACTTGGGGACCAGGGTGCCCCAAAATATATGAGACAAACTCTGGCAAAACTGAAGGGAGAAATAGACATTTCTACAATAATCGTCGGAGACTTCAACACCCCACTCACATCATTAGATAGAACAACTAGACAGAAGATCAACAAGGAAACAGAGAACTTGAACAATATGATAGACAAGTTAGACCAACAGACATATACAGAACACTGCATCCAAACTCAGTGGGTTATACATTCTTCTCAAGTGCCCATGGATCTTTCTCCAGGATAGACCACATGTTAGGTCACAATACAGCTCTCAATAAATATAAAAAGATTGAAATTATACAAAGGACCTTCTCAGATCATAATGGAATGAAACTAGAAGTAAATAAAAGACAGGAAAAAAGG
This sequence comes from Tolypeutes matacus, assembly GCA_026826555.1. NCBI lineage: Eukaryota > Metazoa > Chordata > Mammalia > Cingulata > Chlamyphoridae > Tolypeutes > Tolypeutes matacus. The sequence goes on from JAKSZT010001178.1 coordinate 16,430,977, forward strand.
AAATTTGCAAATGTGTGGAGACTGAACAACACACTCCTAAATATTCAGTGGGTCAAAGAAGAAATTGCAAGTGAAATCAGTAAATATATTGAGACAAATGAAAATGAGAACACAACATATCAAAACTTATGGGATACAGCAAAGGCAGTCTTGAGAGGGAAATTTATAGCCCTAAATGCCTATATTAAGAAACAAGAAAGAGCTAAACTCAAAGATTTAACTGAACAACTTGAGAAACTAGAAAAAGAACAGCAAACCAATCCCAAAGCAAAAAGAAGGAAAGAAATAATAAAGATTAGAGTGGAAATAAATGAAAATGAGAACAGAAAAGCAATAGAGAAAATCAACAAAACCAAAAGCTGGTTTTTTGAGAAGATCAATAAAATTGACAAACCCCTCGCTAGACTAACAAAGAAAGAAAGAGAGAAGATGCAAATAAATACAATCAGAAATGAAAGGGGGGAAATTACAAATGACCTCACAGAAATAAAAAGAATCATAAGAGGATATTATGAGAAACTATATGCCAACAAACTAGACAACCTGGATGAAATGGACAATTTTCTGGAAACTCATAACCAACCTACACTGACACAACAAGAAATACAAGAACTTAACAAACCAATCACAATTAAGGAGATTGAATCCGTCATCAAAAATCTCCCAGCAAAGAAAAGTCCAGGACCAGATGGCTTCACAGGTGAGTTCTACCAAGCATTTCTAAAAGTATTTACACCAATCCTGTTTAAACTCTTCCAAAAAATTTAAAGAGGAGGGAATATTACCCAACACATTTTATGAAGCCAACATCACCCTAATACCAAAGCCAGATAAAGATTCCACAAGAAAAGAAAATTACAGACCAATCTCTCTCATGAACATAGATGCAAAAATTCTCAACAAAATACTTGCAAATCGAATCCAACAGCATATCAAAAGACTTATACATCACGACCAAGTGGGATTTATTCCTGGTATGCAAGGCTGGTTCAACATAAGAAAATCAATCAATGTAATACACCACATTAACAAGTTGAAGGAAAAACACCCCATGATCATCTCAATAGATGCAGAAAAGGCATTCGACAAAATCCAACATCCTTTTTTGATAAAAATACTTCAAAAGATAGGAATAAAAGGAAAATTCCTCAATATGATAAAAGGCATATATGAAAAACCCACAGCCAACATCATACTCAATGGGGAAAGGTTGAAAGCTTTCCCCCTAAGATCAGGAACAAAAGAAGGATGCCCACTGTCACCATTGTTATTCCACATTGTACTAGAAGTTCTAGCTAGGGCAATTAGACAAGACAAAAAAATTAAAGGTGTCCAAATAGGAAAAGAGGAAGTAAAACTCTCACTGTTTGCAGATGACATGATCATGTATTTAGAAAATCCTGAAGTATCCACAACAAAGCTACTTGAACTAATAAATGAGTTCAGCAAAGTGGCAGGATATAAGATCAACACGCAAAAATCAGTAATGTTTTTGTACACTAGTACTGAACAATCTGAGGAGAAAATCAGGAGGAAAATTCCATTTTCAATAGCAACTAAAAGACTCAAATACCTAGGAGTTAATTTAACCAAAGAAGTACAGGACCTATATGCAGAAAACTACAAAACAATGCTAAAAGAAATTTAACAAGACCTAAACAAATGGAAAGACATTCCGTGTTCATGGATTGGAAGAATAAATATTGTGAAGATGTCAATCTTAGCCAAACTGATTTATAGATTCAATGCAATACCAATCAAAATCCCAACAGCTTACTTTACAGAATTAGAGAAGGCAATTACCAAATTCATCTGGAAGGGTAAGTGCACCCGAATAGCCAAAAGTATTCTAAAAAAGAAGAGCAATGTGGGAGGTATTTCACTGCCTGACCTTGAAACATATTACAAAGCTACAGTGGTCAAAACACTATGGTACTCACATAAAGATAGACATATCGATCAGTGGAATAGAATTGAGAATCCAGAAATATACCCTCAACTATACAGTCAACTGGTTTTTGACAAACCTACCAAGCCCACGCTGATGGGAAAAAACAGTCTCTTCAACAAATGGTGTTGGGAGAACTGGATATCTATAATCAAAAGAATGAAAGAGGACCCCTATCTCACCCCCTATATAAGAATCAACTCAAATGGATCAAAGATCTAAATATAAAAGCCAGGACCATAAAACTACTAGAAGAAAATGTAGGGAAACATCTTCAAGACCTTGTAGTAGGTGGTGGTTTCTTGGACCTTACACCCAAAGCACGTGCAACAAGAGAAAAAGTAGATAAATGGGACCTCCTCAAAATTAAAAACTTTTGCACCTCACAGGACTTTGTCAGAAGGGTGAAAAGGCACCCAACTCAATGGGAAAAAATATTTGGAAATCACATATCTGATAAGGGTTTAATATCCAGGATTTATAAAGAGATGTTACAACTTAACAATAAAAAGACAAATGACCCAATTTAAAAATGGGCCAAAGACTTGAATAGACATTTCTCCGAAGAAGAAATACAAATGGCAAAAAAACACATGAAGAAATGCTCAACATCACTCATGATTAGGGAAATGCAAATCAAAACTACAATGAGATATCATTTCACACCTATCAGAATGGCCACTATTAAAAAGACAGAGAACTACAAGTGTTGCAGAGGATGTGGAGGGATAGGAACACTTCTTCACTGTTGGTGGGAATGCAGGATGGTACAACCACTATGGAGGACTGTTTGGCAGTTCCTAAAGAAGTTGAATATAGACTTGCCATGTGACCCTGCAATACCACTACTGGGTATATACCCAGAAGAACTGAGAGCAGTGACACGAACAGACATCTGCACACCGATGTTCATAGCCACATTATTCACCATTGCCAAAAGTTGGAAACAACCCAGGTGTCCATCAACAGATCAATGGATAAATCTATTCACACGATGGAATATTATGCAGCTGTAAGAAGAAATGAAGTCATAAAGCATATGGCAACATGGATGAACCTGGAGGACATTATGTTGAGTGAAGCAAGCCAGACACAAAAGGACAAATACTGTACGAATGCATTATGATCCAAATATATTGTGTAATATATTGTTTGATTCAAAAAAAATTTACATGTATCCATTACATTTAAAAAATAATAATAATAAAGCATCTAGTAACATTCAAAAAAAAAAAAAAAAAGACTAGGGGAAGCAGATGTGGCTCAAGCTGTTGGGCACCCACTTACCACACGGGAGGTACCAGTTCAGATCCCAGTGCCTCCTAAAGAAGACAAGCAAGACAGCGAGCTGATGCAACGGGCTGGCACGGCGAGCTGATGCAAGAAAATGATACTGATTGAACAGGGGGTATTTAGTGGTAAGTGGAAATGTTCTGCATCACCTTACAGTGATGGACACAGGATATGGTAAATATCATCAAAATTTATGAAAGTGTACGGTCTAAAATGTAAACCATACTGTAAACCATGGACAATATTTAGTAGCTATGTTTCACTAATTGTATATCAGTTATAACAACGCTACCATCCACATATAAAAAGGTATTAATATGTGGGGGAGGAAAGGGAGATAATGTTGGGTATAAGAGAGTCTCCTGTATTTTGTGTGTGACTTTGCTGTGACCTAAAACTTCTTTGAAAACAAAATGAAAAATAGTGAGACACTGGAGAATGAGAGGGGGAAGGTGCCATGGTATAGACTGGACACCAGATTGCAATGATGAAAGGCAAAATGTCAAAAAAAAATTTTTTTTAATATTTTTCATTTTTTTAATATCCCAATCTTTTAATTTAATTTTAGTTTTAATTTTTATGTATTTTAACTCTTACATTTAAACTTATCATTATTATTTCATTTTCCTATTAATTGTATTCAGCTATTGAACTGGCTTCATCTTTGAAGACGCTTTGGATTACAGAAGGGTTACAACTGGGGCAGGGGAGGATTGTTGGTGTGGGGAGTCAGAGATGGGGGATGAATGGGAGAAAGTTCACCTGAGCATATATATAAGGTATATAAAAATGTTCAAATGTTCACGGGGCATTGTCACAGCAGGTGGAGAATCACTCAATAAATGAGGGAACACTGAATTCCCATCCTGGAGAGCTCTGCCACATTCTCTAAGGGAGCAGCAACAGTCCCCCAAGTGCAGGGGAAGTGATTGGTGAAGGAGGATGATCCACTGATGTACCATTGATATTGATGAGTAGGCTTATGAGTCTTTGCTCTTGAAATTGAAACTTAGCCTATTGTTTGGGGTGCCTAAGGGTTGCCTCCTGAGAGCCTCCTTGTTGCTCAAATGTGGCTCTCTCTAAGCCAAACTCAGCATATGAATGCATTACCTTCCTCCCAGCGTGGGACATGACTCCCGGGGATGAGTCTCCCTGGCACCAAGGGATTGCTACCAAGCACCAACTGGCAATGAGACTGGAAAAAGACCTCAAATAAAAGGGGGAAAGGGTAAAGACAAATGAGTTTATATGGCTAAGAGACTTCAAAGTGAGTCGGGAGGTCATCCCAAAGGTAACACTTACACACATCTCAGTAGGATATCATAGACTTCCAAAGTGGATACCAACCCAAAAAGTGGAGCTCCTGAGGGCTCTGGAGACTCCCAGGTCCTATGGTCAGGGCGGATAGCTCCGGAGTTTGGTGCCTTGCCAGTGGGCCCTACTTTGGTGTTTGTGCTCCTGAGAGTGACAAAGTTGGACTCAATTATGTCTTCCCTGCACATGGCTCATCTGTCCCTTCTATTTAAACCTATACTTGGTGCTGGAGTTTGTAGGTATACGTCCAGAGACTGGAGTCTTTGGGCTGTCCATGTGCCAGCTAGGCCCGGAACCTCGGTGGAGCTGCAACTCCTACTCTGCAGCTCATTGGATTCACCCAGGACAACTGGCGGGAGATGATGATGGACAACGGCCGTCCCAGGGAATGGAGAGAGACTGCAGCTGCAGGCAGGATAGTCCCATCCATCTTCCCCATGGGATATAAGCCCCCTTTCAATTGGAGGTGGAGTAGACATCACCATCCCAGACTCCTCAGGATTGGGGGAAGAGCTATGGACTAGAGTGGACTTACTGGTATTCTACTATAGACATATTGTGATTCAAGCAATGGAAGAAATGACAACATTGATGTAGAGCCAGTGGCCACTGGAGCCTTTGCGGACAGGGAGAGGGAAAAGTAGTTGTAATACGGGGGCTTTTTCAGGACTTGGGAATTGTCCTGAGTGACATTGCAACAATAGATATAGGCCATTTCATATCATCACATAACACGCAGAACTGTGTGGGAGAGAGTGTGGTCTACAATGTGAACTATGGTCCACGCTTAACGGCAAAGCCCCAGAATGTGTTTATCAATTGCAATTAATGTGCCACACTAATGGAGGAAGTTTATGAGGGAGGTTGTGGGAGGTGTGGGAGGTGGGGCTTATGGGAATACCTATATTTTTTGTGTAACATTTATGTAATCTAAGTATCTTCTAAAAATTTAAAACATTTTTTAAAAATGATGCAACAAAATGACACAATGGAATGACACAACCAAATGACACAATGAGAGACAAAGCAGAGAGCAGGTGTGGCTCAGGCGACTGGGCACCTCCCTCCCACATGTGAGGTCCTGAGGTCAGTTCCTGGTGCCTCCTAAAAAAGAAGACAAGCAGACAACAAATGCAAACAATGGGGGGTGGGAGGAGAAAGATTAATTTAAAAACTTAAAGAGAATTTAAAAACTGAAAGCCAATTCCTAAAATCTTCTAGGAATAAAGGAGAGTACCCAAGATAGAAGGTCAATAATTGACAGCAATGAGGAGTAGAAGATTCTTCAGCTGGGAGATACAAACGTCAAATAAAGAGATTTTTACACAAGAATGGGAGAATAATTGCTTAGAAGTACCATTGGGGAATTAAAATGACCAGTTATTCTCAGCCCTAAAGTGGGGTGGGACATAGAAGAATAATTACCCTCCACTGAAAAGAGGGCAGGTGTTGTGTTGTCCTTGAAGGAGAGCTATTAGGTGAGATGACCTAAGGTCGAGAGAGGACCAGATGGAAGACTGTCCCTGTATCTGGGTGAGAAAAGATAATGGGCTGAACTACCCATAGCAATAAGAATGCAAAGAAGCAAATACCTGTATGTTCTAAAGATATAAAAGAGATAAACTGCTTTGTTAACTGATTAAATGTGAGGAATGAGAAAGAAGGAAGAATACAGGATGACTTCCAGAATTCTGTTTTTGGGAAATGGATGTATAAGTGATTATTTCAGTAAGAAATAATCTCCCTATAGGCAGAGACCTTGTGTCTTAGTCTCTGCTCTATTCCCAAAGACTAAACAGTATCTGGAACAGAGAAGGCTCTCCACAAATAGTTACTAATGAATGAGAAAGAACAAAGCTTCACATACAAGCTTGACAAGGAAAACTCTTATAAACCAATGTAACAAATGGCACAAAAGTCACTGTGGTTCTGGTTAAATTTACTTTCAATTTATTAAGTGAATTAAAATGGAAAAAGAATATCGGACGGGCCTAGTCACAACTCAGCTAGGACACTAGGCTGTGAAAACGAGAAACCAAGATCTTGGCAAAGGCAGGTCTCAGGCTCTGCGCAGTGCGAGGACTCAACAGATTAAAAGGAACCAATCTACGGACAAGGCTGCAAGTGCGCAGGCGCATAGATCGCGGCAGCCAAGGCGCCTTTTAAACGTGCCCGGAAGTGACGTCTGTCACGCAGAGACGGATTCAGGAAGATCTGAGCGAATCGCGTAGGTGAGCGGTGCGGAGTGCTGTGGTCCTGCAGCCGCTATGAGCTGTACCATCGAGAAGATCTTGACAGACGCCAAGACACTGCTGGAGAGGCTGCGGGAGCACGATGCGGCCGCCGAATCACTGGTGGATCAGTCCGCGGCGCTGCATCGGCGGGTGGCAGCTATGCGAGAGGCCGGGGCAGCGCTTCCGGACCAGGTCAGGCAGAGGATGCGGGTCCTGCTCTCGGGTTCCGGACAATGGAGGGGTGGAGGGCTAGGAAAAGAGGGAACTCGGCCTGGAATTTATTCCTCCTCTCAGAGGGTGGGGGAGAGACTTCTGCGGAGTCGGGGCTGAGAATGCTGTCCTTGTCCTCTGGCTCCTGCCTCTTCAGTTGCATCTGCCCCTGTTTTCGGCGCACTTAGTCTGTCTGTCTCTGTCCAGTGTCAAGAGGATGCATCCGATATGAAGGACGTGTCCAAATACAAACCTCACATTCTGCTGTCCCAAGAGAACACACAGATTAGAGACTTGCAGCAGGAAAACAGAGGTTAGTCAGGCATTTTTGTGTAATTATGACTTTTTTCATATCCAGCAACAGTTCAAAATTTTTGCAGAACTCCCTTACCTGTTTACAAAAGTGCACATCCTATATATATATTCCAGGTCAGTGCTTTTAATAGTAGAGTTATCCCGTGCAGGTCTAGTAACAAAGTTTGTTAGATTACACTTTCCAAAGTCATCTGACTGATTTTTTATGTATAGACGGCTCAGCAAAGAGGTGCCTAATAGAGTTGAATTGTTGCATGATTTATTTAGACACCTGAGCTAATATTTAAATTTAAGATTTAAATATTAATTGAAATATACATTAATACCAAAATTGAAGTATTATGTTCTTGGGCAAGGTGGAAGAAAAAAATTTACCTTACATATTCTTAGCCTTAATGAGTACATTATTAATGATAGTAGTATTAATACTTTGTGTATCAGTTTACAGAAGGCTTTCACACATATCACAGTGTGTTCTTGATCTTCAAATTTGAGATAGGAAAGCCAGGTATTTATTATTACAAGATTGCACATGAGAAATAGGGTCAGAGATGTTAAATGGTTGCCTGAGATTATTAAACTAGTAAGTCACAAAACTGAACTCAAACTCATGTCTTCTGTTTCCACATCCTGTGTTGTTTCTACTAGACTTTGCTGTCTAGGAAGTTATTTTTCACACAGACCTTAGCTGTTCAGTTTTGTGGACTTAAACATTGATTTACAACTTTGGATTCACAATATCTTATGGATTATCATAAAATTCCAACTGTTAAGAGTTTGGCCTTGGGAGTTCTCTCTCAGACATCACTGCCAGTTATTTTATTGTTTGATAGAGCTATGGGTTTCCTTGGAAGAACACCAAGATGCCTTAGAACTCATCATGAGCAAGTACCGGAAACAGATGTTACAGTTAATGGTTGCTAAGAAAGCAGTGGATGCTGAACCAGTCCTGAAAGCTCACCAGTCCCACTCTGCAGTAAGAAATTTTGATGAATAAATTCTAAATGAACTAAATTGAAATCTGGATATTCGTTTATATTTTGTGCTTGTTTTCAAAGAAAACATAGTCTTGTTTTCCATTTCTATTTTGCTATGACCTTGAAAGGATAAATAGAAGGAAGGGGATGGGAGGCAGCTTAGGTCCTTTTATTTGAGTGGGACAAAGGTTCTCCTGCCTTAAGATCTCCTTTCTCTGTAAAGATGTTAATGAATACTTAGCTCTTCCAGCAAACACAATGCTATTTAGCACTGAGGGTGCTCAGTGAAAACTTGGGTGAATATTACTTACACAGCTGACGAATCTGTAAGCTCCTTAATTGTAAAGAACATGAATTTACCTTTGATCTCTAGCTTAATACCTGACACGTAACAGGCATTCAAAAACCTTCATTAAACTGAACTACATAGCATCATACAAGGTTTTACGAGAGAGTAGTGTTGTGTAAATATATATTCTATACTTAGAATACCTACGATTTAACTGGAGAGACTCAAGAATTGTTCTTATACTTATAGATTGTTTTATAATTGTCATGGTATATTCACATGTACTAGATTATTTAATCTTGCATTAATAGATTGAAGCCTCACTATCTGCATAAGGTTAAGTTTCATCTTAGATTCCACTGAAAGCATTTTACTTACTTAACAAAAGTCTTAGGGAACAGAGATAGCTAATTTAAATATATGAATTCTTTCATCTGAAAGAGGAAAATTAATTTTTTCTGGTGTGGAGGACAAACCTGGGACCAATTCATTGAGCATTGAATAAGAAAGAGTTTAGCTTATGTAGAAAAACTTTCTAAGAAAAGATGTCCAAAGATGGAACATGGTGTTGTGGAATGTGGTAAGCTTCCTATCAAGAAAAGTGTTCAAATTTAGGTTAAACAGCCACTTAGAGCAATTGCCCATAATCCAATGGGTGATTAGATTAAAATTGATCTTTTGAAAACAAGAATTGTTTGTGAACATCACAAGGCTACTTTATTATGGCTTTATCCCTGAGGACTCAGATTATAGTGAAATTACAGTATAACACCTGTAGCACAGATTAAATGAACTTTTAAAAATCATAATGTATACTTGTCCATCAAGAATTTCACATCTGTAAAAAAGATTACTTTTTCACCTTTTTTTTCTTAATATCTTCACAGGAAATTGAGAGTCAGATTGACAGAATCTGTGAAATGGGAGAAGTAATGAGGAAAGCTGTTCAGGTAGATGATGACCAGTTTTGTAAGATTCAGGAAAAACTAGCTCAATTAGAGGTAAGATTGTTGCTCTTTTAGGTTCTCAATATTTCAGGGAGTTTTCATAGAGTCTGGAAGGTATGTCCTTACTCTCTGGTAAGGGCAATTTTTTATGTGTGCTCATGATTTACAATTAAAACTCCTCTTCCATCACCTTTTCAAGAAAGGAAATCTAAGCAGCAAACAAGGAAAATACCAACTACGAAGTGGCCAGAAATTCAGTTATCATATTGGGAAGATGGAGAGAAGGAAAAGGACAGGTTACACATGAGTTAAAATCCCTTATCTGCCATAATAGGAAATCAGTAGATACTGTCTGAAATTGATGATCAGGAGATAGCAGTACAGGCATGTTATTTAGTATTATGGAAATAAATACCAAAAGAAATAGGTAAAAATGTGAAAAAGTGGTTGTCTTTGGGGAACAAACCCAAAGGATGGCTGTTTGTTTTATAAGCCTTATTATTCTCCTTAATATTTTAAAAGCTATTTATGTGTAATATGTTGATTAAAATAGAATACAAAGCCCTAGTATAATCACTTTTTTTTTTTTTTTGGTATATTTTGTACATTTAATAAATGAAAATATAAACAATTAAAAACTAAAAAGTAAACACAGATGAATAAAGATATATACTTCTCAATTAAATTTACTGGGTACATATAAAATTTTTTTTTAATCAAACAATATGTTACACAATATATTTGGTTTATAGTAACGGATTCATACAGTATTTGTACTTTTGTGTCTGGCATGCTTTGCTCAACATAACGTCCTTCAGGTTCATCCATGTTGTCATATGCTTTACGTCTTCATTTCTTCTTACAGCTACATAATATTCCATCGTGTGAATAGACCACAGTTTGTTTATCCATTCATCTGTTGATGGACACCTGGGTTGTTTCCAACTTTTGGCAATGGTGAATAATGTTGCTATGAACATCGGTGTGCAGATGTCTGTTCGTGTCACTGCTCTCAGTTCTTCTGGGTATATGCCCAGTAGTGGTATTGCCGGGTCACATGGCAAGTCTATATTCAACTTCTTTAGGAACTGCCAAACAGTCCTCCATAGTGGTTGTACCATCCTGCATTCCCACCAACAGTGAAGAAGTGTTCCTATCTCTCCACATCCTCTGCAACACTTGTAGTTCTCTGTCTTTTTAATAGTGGCCATTCTGATAGGTGTGAAATGATATCTCATTGTAGTTTTGATTTGCATTTCCCTAATCATTAGCAATGTTGAGCATTTCTTCATGTGTTTTTTTGCCGTTTGAATTTCTTCTTTGGAGAAATGTCTATTCAAGTCTTTTGCCCATTTTTTATTTGGGTCGTTTGTCTTTTTATTGAGTTGTAACGTCTCTTTATATATCCTAGATATTAAACCCTTATCGGATATGTGATTTCAAATATTTTTTCCCATTCAGTTGGCTGCCTTTTTACCCTTTTGACACAGTCCTGTGGGGTACAAAAGTGTTTAATTTTGAGGAGGTCCCATTTATCTATTTTTTCTTTTGTTGCACGTGCTTTGGGTGTAAGGTCCAAGAAACCACCACCTACTACAAGGTCTTGAAGATGTTTCCCTACATTTTCTTCTAGTAGTTTTATGGTCCTGGCTTTTATATTTAGATCTTAGATCCATTTTGAGTTGATTCTTATATAGGGGGTGAGATAGGGGTCCTCTTTCATTCTTTTGGTTACAGATATCCAGTTCTCCCAAAACCATTTGTTGAAGAGACTGTTTTTTCCCATTAGCATTGGCTTAGTAGGTTTGTCAAAAACCAGTTGACTATATAGGTGAGGGTTTATTTCTGGGTTCTCAATTCTATTCCACTGATCAATATGTCTATCTTTATGCCAGTACCATGCTGTTTTGACCAATGTAGCTTTGTAATATGTTTCAAGATCAGGCAGTGAAATTCCTCCCACGTCACTCTTCTTTTTTCGAATGCTTTTGGCTATTTGGATGCACTTACCCTTTCAGATGAATTTGGTAATTGCCTTCTCTAATTTTGTAAAGTAAGCTGTTGGGATTTTGTTTGGTATTGCATTGAATCTATGAATCAGTTTGGCTAAGATTGACATCTTCACAATATTTATTCTTCCAATCCATGAACACGGAAAGTCTTTTCATTTGTTTAGGTCTTTTTTCATTTCTTTTAGCATTGTTTTGTAGTTTTCTGCATATAGAAGTCCTGTACTTCTTTGGTTAAATTAACCCCTAGGTATTTGAGTCTTTTTGTTGCTATTGAAAATGGAATTTTCCCCGATTTCCTCCTCAGGTTGTTCAGTACTAGTGTACAAAAACATTACTGATTTTTGCGTGTTGATCTTGTATTCTGCCACTTTGCTGAACTCATTTATTAGTTCAAATAGCTTTGTCATGGATACTTCAGGATTTTCTAAGTACAGGATCATGTCATCTGCAAACAATGAGAGTTTTACTTCCTCTTTTCCTATTTGGACGCCTTTAATTTTTTTTCTTGTCTAATTGCCCTAGCTAGAACTTCTAGTACAATGTGGAATAACAATGGTGACAGTGGGCATCCTTGTCTTGTTACCGATCTTAGAGGGAAAGCTTTCAACCTTTTCCCATTGAGTATGATGTTGGCTGTGGGTTTTTCATATATACCTTTTATCATATTGAGGAATTTTTCTTCTATTCCTATCTTTTGAAGTGTTTTTTTTTTCAAAAAAGGATGCTGGATTTTGTTGAATGCCTTTTCTGCATAGTATTGAGATGTTCTTGTGGTTTTTTTTCCTTCAATTGGTAATGTGGTGTATTACATTGATTGATTTTCTTACGTTGAACCAGCCTTGCATACCAGGAATAAATCCCACTTGGTCGTGATGCATAAAATGTGTTGGGTAATTTTCCCTCCTCTTCAATTTTTTGGAAGAGTTTAAACAGGATTGCTGTTAATTCATTTTGAAATGCTTGGTAGAATTCATCTGTAAAGACATCTGGTCCTGGACTTTTCTTTGCTCGGAGATTTTTGATGACAGATCCAATCTCCTTAATTGTGATTGGTTTGTTAAGTTCTTGTATTTCTTGTAGCATCGGTGTAGGTTGGTTGTGTGTTTCTAGAAATTTCTCCATTTCATCTAGGTTGTCTAGTTTGTTGGCACATAGTTTCTCATAATATCCTCTTATGATTCTTTTTATTTCTGTGAGGTCATTTGTAACTTTCCCCCTTTCATCTGTGATTGTATTTATTTGCATCTTTTCTTTTTCTTTGTCCATCTAGCTAGGGGTTTGTCAATTTTTATTGATCTTCTCAAAGAACCAGCTTTTGGTTTTGTTGATTTTCTCTGTTGTTTTCCTGTTCTCATTTTCATTTATTTCTGCTCTAATCTTTATTATTTCTTTCCTTCTGCTTGCTTTGGGGTTGGTTTGCTGTTCTTTTTCTAGTTTCTCTAGTTGTTCAGTTAAATCTTTGAGTTTAGCTCTTTCTTGTTTTTTAATATAGGCATTTAGGGCTATAAGTCCCTCTCAAGACTGCCTTCGCTGTATCCCATAAGTTTTGATACGTTGTGTTCTCGTTTTCATTAGTCTCAATATATTTAGAGACTGAGTTCACTTGCAATTTCTTCTTTGACCCACCAATTATTTAGGAGTGTGTTGTTCAGTCTCCACACATGTGTGAATTTACTTTTTTGTTTGTTTGTTTGTTTTTCTGGGTTTTTTTTATTACTATTGAAATGATGAAAATGTTCTAATAATGATTGAAGTGATGAATACATAATTATGTGATTATGTCAAATACCATTGACAATACACTTTGGATGGATTGTATTACTTACTATATGTATCAACAAAATTGATTTGCTTTTTTTAAAAACTTAGCTGCAAAGTTTCCATATTTGTATGCTCTGTATCTTAATATTTTAATAATTAATGTCTTGGACTGGATTTCCAAATGTCAGCCATCATAATGGCTTTGCCTATGAGTATCAAAGGTTTTGGAATCTATTAGATATTTTATTAACAAGATGACTATTGCAGTGCATTTTTCCTGGATACTTCCTACTGGGAAATCAGCAACAGGAAGTGGGAATGATCTGGACCTCTGCCTGGCACAGTTGAACTACTGTGTGCATGATTCTCACACTCACTGATAAATATTCTAGTCAGAGATGAAATATATTTTTATCTAATATTAGGAACAAAGTGACCATAATTGTTCCTCCCCTTCAGATATTTAATCACTGACCCAGGAAAGGCAACCAGAGATTTACATTCATTTCTGAAGGAAATATTCCAAAATCACAGACTTCACATATTTTCCTATTCCCAAACCTAAAAAATTTCCAGTCGATATTCACAAAATCATCCATCAGATATGCAATCATTTGCTCAATCCCCTAAAACAATATCCATCAGAGAAAAAAATTACTGATTCATATAGCCTCCCCATGTCTGAGTAAATGATTTCCCATGATTTTTCATTGCATTCTCCACAATGAATTTTCTGTAAATCCCTCAAGGAATTCCATCCTTCTAATGAAGTCTTCTTTCTCTTATTTAATGTTTTGTACTTATTCTTTTTTTTTTTTTTTTATTATTATGGGTAAAAATCAAAATTCTCACAATACATACAAACATTTGCAAAATGATATATAAATATATATGCATATTTGTATATTTGCTTACAAAAATGTTATATATATATATTTTAAGAGGTGCTTAGATTACCTAAAATATTACACGGAACCCACTGGGATTCCCATGTTGCCCACCTCCCACACCTCCCACCACATCCCACACAAACATCTCCCACAGTGTGGCCCACCAACCTCAATGAACTTACACATCCTGGAGCCCCGCCACCAACCACAGACCACAGTTCACACTGTAGACCACACTCTCTCCCACTCAGCTCTGAGTGGTGTGTGCTGATCCAAAATGGCCTATATCCATTGCCACAACAGTACTCAGGACAACCTCCAACTCCCAAAGAA
>JAKSZT010001178.1:16465499-16484422 GCA_026826555.1 Tolypeutes matacus
CATAGACCACAGTTCACACTGTAGACCACACTCTCTCCCACTCAGTTCTGAGTGGTGTGTGCTGATTTAAAATGGCCTACATCCATTGCCACAACAGTACTCAGGACAACCTCCAACTCCCAAAGAAGCCCCTGTATAAAATGTTCTTTTGCTCCACCTTTTCCTCAGGCTGATTCCAAGAGCTACTTTTGTACAGCAGCTTACCAAGTCTACATTCTCCTTTAAAATTTTTTTATTTATTTTTAATTATGATAAAATACACATAAAAATCATTTCCACCATTTTCAAGAGGAAAATTCAGTGACAGTACATTAACAATATAGCATAACTTTCACTACTATATATTTTGAGACTATTTCATCTTCCAAACTAGAAACTCATACCAATTAAGCAATAACACCCTATTCCCCTCTCCTCTCACCCCTGGTAACCACTATTCCGCTTTCTGTCTCTATGAATTTGATTATACATATTTCATGTAAGAGAAATCATACAATATTTTTCCTTTTGTGTCATATTTAGACTGTTGTGGAACCCTCACCATCTTCCATTACTAAAACTTTCCCATGCCCCAAACAGAAACCCTCTACCCATTATGCATTAACTCCCCATTCCCTCTCCCCACTGCCCCTGGCAAATTGTACTCTAATTTGTCCTTTTAATAGGGGAGTTTTATCCATTGACATTTAAGGTAATAACTGAGAAGGAAAGATTTACTTCTGCCATTTAGCTATTTGTTTTCTAGATACCTTGTATGTTTTGTTCTTCAATTACCTTGTTACTGCCATTTGTTTATTTAGTTGATTTTTTTGTATTGTACCATTTTGATCCCCTCTTCTTTCCTTTTCTCTGTAATTTTAAGTTATTTTCCTAGCAGTTAACTTTTTAATTACAATTAACATATTAAACTATTAACAACCTAGTTTTAGTACTATCCAAATTCTCTACTCCTATATATCTCCATCCCTTCCCCTTTATATTGCTATTTCTCAGGTAACATCTTTATACATTGGATGTCCATTAAGATAGATATTAAATATTTTTACACAATTGCCTGTCACATCATATGGTTGGGGGTGGGGGTGGAGTCACAAAGCAAAAGTACAATGATACAGGATTTAATATTTACTCATGTAGTTACTTTTACCAATGTTCTTTATTTCTTCTTACACCTTCGAGTTACTGTTTAGTGTCCTTTTATTTCAGCCTAAAGGACTCCCTTTAGCATCTCCTGTGGGGCAGGTTTCCTGGTAATGAACTCTTTCAGCTTTTGTTTATCTTTAAATGTCTTATTTTCTCCTTCATTTTAATTTTTTTAAATTTATTGAAGTATATCACTCATACATAAATTAAACAGTAAGTGTATAGTAGTTATAAACTTACAAAACAAACATACATAACATGGCTCTCATACCTTACCCTACCACCAATACCTTGCATTGTTATGAAACATTTTTAACTAATTAAAGAGTAACCTCAAAATATTACTACTAACCAAAATATTTTCCCCCAACCTACCCTATTATTATTGTTTTTATATCATGTATACATGAATATACATAAACAATAAGTGTATAGTAAAACTTCAGAACTTACAAAGCAAACATGCATAATATCATACAGGGGTCCCATACATCAATCCATCTCCATGACCTTGCATTGTTGTTAGACTTTTGTTACAAATTATGAAAGAATATTGTCAAAATCTTACTACTTGCAAACTAAATAAAGCTGTAAGTTATTAAATTGCAAAAAAAAAAAAAAAAAAAAAAATCTTACTACTGACTATAGTCCTTATCTTACATTTGGTGTATTTTTCCCCCAACCCACCCTATTATTTTTAAAATATATTTTTATGACAAAAGTTGTAAACTTGGAAACCAATCATGCACATGTCTGGAATTCCCATAAAACACCCCTTTACTAACACCGTGCTATACTGTGGTGGAACATTTATTACAGATTATGAGATAATATCATCAGACCATTACCACCAACCATGGTCCATTATGTACATTTGGCACACTTTTTCCATACTCCCTCATTATCAATACAGTACATCTTTGGCATAGATGCATGAATATTACATTATTACTGTAAACCACAGTCCGTAGGTCACTCCAGTTGTATTTTTCCCATGCTTCTCCACATTCCCACCTGCCTGTAATAGTGATGTACATCTGCTCTAGTTCACAAAGGAAACTCTTGCATCAACTATCAACCACAATTCTCATCCATCTCTGAGTTTACTATGTTATTCAGTCCCTAGATTATTCTCTAACTTTGTCAACTGGCATTTACATCCATAGACTACCCTTTTCAGCCACATTCCCATTTATAAACCAGCTGTTACTCACTATAATGTGTTACCATCCACTCTATACATTTCCACACTAAAGTAAATTAAAACATCTACATACATTAAATATCAGTAGTCCATCTCAGTCCTCCTCTTATCTCCTTTAAAAATTTACCACCTACAACCAGGTCTTGAAGATATTTTCCTACATTTACTTCAAGAAGCTTTATGGTTCTTGCTTTTATATTTAAGTTTTTGATCCATTTTGAGTTAATTTTTGTATAAGGTGTGAGATAGGGGTCCTCTTTCCTTCTATCCAGTTTTCTCAGCACCATTTGTTGATTGGATGGTTCTGCCTCAGTTGGGTGAGTTTGACAGGCTTGTCAAAAATCACTTGACCATAGATGTGAAAGTCTGTTTCTGAACCATCAGTTAGGTTGCATTGGCCTATGTGTCTGTCTTTTTGTCAGTACTATACTGTTTTTAGTGCTGTAGCTAGGTAATATGATTTAAAGTCCAGAAGTGAGAGTCCTCCAACTTCACTTTTCCTTTTTAAGATGTTTCTGGCTATTCAGGACCCCTAACCCTTCCAAATATATTTGATAATCTTGTTTTCCATTTATTTTTTAAAATGCTGGTGGAATTTTTATCGGGATTGCATTGAATCTGTATATCAATTTGAGTAGAATTGACATCTTAATGATATTTAGTCTTCCAATCTGTGAGCATGGAATGTTCTTCCGATTATTTAGGTCTTTTTAAATTTCTTTTAACAATGAGTTGTAGCCTTCTGAATATAAGTACTTTACATTGTTGGTTAAGTTTATTCCTAAATATTTGGGTTTTATCTGTCATAGTTTCACCACTCTTTTGACAGTTTTAGTTACTTTCATTGATATAATCTTCATTTCTAGACTCTCTTCCAGGCCTCTCTCTCCTATCTTTTCTTTTCAGGCTGTAGCACAGCCTTTAATATTTCCTGCAAGACTGGTCTCTTGGTTACAAACTCTCTCAGTTTCTGTTTATCTGTGAATATTCTAGACTCATCCTCATTTTTGAAAGACAATCTTGCCAGATATAATATTCTTGGCTGGAAGTTTTTCTCTTCCAGTATTTTAAATGTATCATACCACTGTCTTCTTGCCTCCATGGTTTCTGATGAGAAATCGGCACTTAATCTTATTGGGTATCCCTTATATGTTATGCATTGCTTTTCTCTTGCTGCTCTCAGAATTCTTTTTATTTTTTATTTTTATTTTTTAAAAAGAAAAGGTATGTAGATTACATAAATGTTACATAAAAATATAGGGGATTCCCATATGCCCTGCTTCCTACACCTCCCACATTTTCCCACATTAACAACATCTTTCATTAGTGTGGTACATTTGTTACAATTGATGAAAACATTTTAGAGCATTGCCACTAAGCATGGATTATAGTTTACATTGTATTTTACACTCTCTCCCATACAATTTTGTAGGTATGGCAATATATGTAATGGCCTATATCTATCATTGTAATGCCATTCAGGAAAATTCCCAAGTCCCCAAAGTGCCCCCGTATTTCACTGTGTTTCCCTCTCCCTGCTCTCAGAACCTCTAGTGGCCACTGCCTCTACATGAATGATACAGTTTCTTCCATTGCTAGAATCACAATAAGTCTATAGTAGAATACCAGTAAGTCTACTTTAGTCCTTAGTTCACTCCCCAATCCTGAGGCTTCTGGGATGGTGTTGCCCACTCCACCTCTAATTGAGAGGAGGCTTTGATCCCATGGGGCAGATGAAGGGACTCTCTTGCTTGCAGTTGTAGACTCTCTCGGTTCCTTGGGATGGTCATTGTCCATCATCATCACCTTGTTAGCTGTCCTGGGTGAGTCCAATGGACTGGAGAGTAAGTATTGCAACTCGTTGAATTTCAGGGCCCAGCTGGCACATGAGATTAAAGTCTCTTGGACATACACCTACCAACTCCAGCACCAACTATAGGTTCAAATAAAAGGGACAGAAGAGGCTTGTGTAGAGAAGTCACATCTGAGTCCAGCCCTGTCACACTTGAGAGCACAAACTCCAAAGTAGGGCCACTGGCAAGTCACCAAACTCCAGAGCTATCTGCCATGACTGTAGGACCTGGGTATCTCCAGAGCCCTCAGGATCCCCACTATTTGGGTTAGTATCTATCTTGGCCATCTACGAGATCCTGCTAAAACATGCATAAGCATTACCTCTCTGATGACCTCCCAACTCACTTTGAAGTCTCTTAGCCATTTGTCTTTTACCTTTTCCCCCACTTATTCAAGGTCTTTTTCCAGTTGTATTACCAGCCAGTGCTTGGTAGTAATCCCTCAGTGCCAGGGAGTCTCATCCCCGGGGATCATGTCCCATGCTGGGGGGAAGGTAATGCATTTATATGCTGAGTTTGGCTTAGAGAGAGGCCACATTTGAGCAACAAGGAGCTCTCAGGAGATAACTCTTAGGCACTCTCCAACACTAGGCTAAGTTGCAAATTCAAGAGCAAAAGGCTCGCAAGTATAGTTGTCATCATCAAGGGCCTATCAATGGACCATCCTTCTTCACTATTCATTGCCCCTGTACTTGGGGGATTGTTGCTGTTCCACTATAGAATGTGGCAGAGCTCCCCAGGATGGGAATTCAATAATCTTTCAGTTGTTAGTGAATCTCCACCCTCTGTGGCAATGCTCCATGAACATTTGAACATATATATATACCTTATGTGTATGCCCAGGTGAACTTCCTCCCATGTATATCCCCCATCACTGACACCCCACCCCATTGATCCTCCCCTGCCATAGTTGTAACCCTTCTGTGATCCAAGACCTCTTCAAAAATGAAGCCAAGAATATAACCAAATTCAATTAATAGGAAAATGAAATAATAATGATAGGTTTATACATAAGAAATAAAATACATAATAATTAAGAGAAACTAAAACTAAAATAAAGTAAAAAAGATTGGGGTATTAAAAAATGAAAAACATTTAAAATAAATAAATTATTTTTTTATATTTTTCCTTTCATCACTCTAATATCAGTTGTTCTGTATGTACAGTGGCATTTTCTTCCATTTCTTCCCCAGCGTCTTACCTTTTTTTTTTTTTTTTTTTAATATTGTCTTCAAAGAAGTTTTAGGTCACAGTAAGGCTACATACACAATATAGGGGACTCCCATATATTCAACATCCTCCCCCTTTTCCCCCGTCCCTATAAATAATCTTTTTACATGTGGAAGGTACATTTTTTACAACTGATATATAAATATTGAAACATAGCTACCAAACATGGTCAATGGTTTACATTATGGTTTACATTTTAGACCAGACACTTTTATAATTTTTTGATGAAAGTTAACTTGGCCTGTATCCATCATTGCATGATCATGCAGAACACTTCCATTGCCCCAAATACCCCCTCTTCAATCTCTTCTATTCCTCCCTCCCCCTCCCCTCAGGGCCCATGGAGACCACCAGGCTTCACTCCTTGAAGGACAAGATTCTTAGATACTTGCAACCACACTGAGGGCTGGGCACATTAGTCTGTCCTCCCATGCTCTCGAGAGACACACACCCCCTCTCTTTGAAAACATATCAGGCCTCCCCAGCATGAGAGTCCAACTCCTTCCCACTCATTATGTGGGTCTTCCCCTTTGATACAGCACACTATGACAAAATGATCAGTCGCACATTCTCTAGAAGACTGTCCCAGATGCACCCTGTCCCAAATGCCGTCCCCACCCCATTCAACACCCTAAACCAGTAACACTTCCTCGTCATATTGCCAATAGAGTTTTCTCAACATTGTAGTTTCACTCACATACCCACCTATCTCCAGTGTTCACCTATTCTCTCCCCCAACCCTCCTCCCAGTTCCTTGGACAATCCAACACATACTGCCCACCCTACCCCCATCAAGCTTGCACCGCCCAACCCAATAGTATCCCTAAACCCCTGTCATATCTCTTCACTGCACAACTACTCACTTCCACCTTATCATAGATTTTGCCCATATGGGCGTTGGCTCACAACCTTCTTCTCCCTTCCTATTTCCTGTAAACCTATCTTCCAGACTCTAGCTTTCTGAGTTGGCTCAATTTGTTTAATTCATATCAGAGAGGTCATGTAATATTTGTCCTTCAATGCCTGGCTTGCTTCACTCAACATAAGGTCCTCAAGATTCATCCAAGTTTTCCCGTGTGCTAGTACTGTATTCCTTCTTACAGCTGAGTAATATTCCATTGTATGTATATACCACATTTTGTTCATTCATCTGTTGGTGGGCATTTGGGTTGATTCCAACTTTTGACTATAGTGAATAATACCGCTATGAACATTGGTGTGCATGTATCTGTTTGTGTTCTTGCTTTCAGTTCTTCTGCATAATTGCTGGGTCACATGGCAGACCTATATTTAGTTTTTTGAGAGAATTCTCTCTTTGACTTTGGCATTTGACATTCTGATTAGTATGTGTCTCAGAGTTGGTCTATTTGGATTTATTCAGATGGGAGTACGTTGTGCTTCTCGGACATGGATATCTATGACCTTCAAAAGGGTTGGAAAATCTTCTACCATTATTTCTTCAAATATTGCTTCTGCTCCTTTTCCCTTCTCTTCTCCTTCTGGGACACCCATGACATGTATGTTTGCACGTCTCTTGCTGTCGTTTAGTTCCCTGAGACCCTGTTCAATTTTTTTCATTCTTTTCTTCATCTGTTTGCTTTCACAGGCCATTTCTTCAAGCTCACCATTCCTTTCTTCTGCCTCCACAAATCTGCTATTATATGATTCCAGTGTGTTTTTAATTTTGTTTATTGCGCCTTTCATTCCCATTAGAGCTGCCATTTTTCTATGTATGCTTTCAAATTCTTTTTTGTGCTCATCCAATGTTTTCTTAATATGCTCAATCTCTTTTGCCATCACATTGAATTTATTAAGGAGATTTGTTTGAACATCTATGATTGTTGTCTCAATTCCTTTCTGTCATCTGGGGCTTATCTTGTTCCTATAACTGGGCCATATCTTCCTGTTTCTTGGTGTGGATTATAATTGTTTGTTGGTGTCTTGGCATCTGGCTTACTAGATATATTTATTCTGGGTGTAGTATCTCTCTAGTTTAGGGCTTTCTTGCCCTTTTTCCCTAGCTGGTTGTCCCGGCCAGCGGGACAGTCAACCGGGGCTCGCGCCGACACAGCGAGAGGGATGTAAAGACAATTGACACAGACACACAGGAGAGATTTTCTACATGCTTCTGCTTTATTAAGGAAGGTGGTGATATATATATCATGAGAAAGGGGAAGTATGTGTAAGGCATATGCGGCAGGCTGGGATTGGACACAGTTGGTTGCTAGGGAGGTTTGCTATTTGTGGAAGGGGGGAAGGTTTCGCGCGCGCGGGAGCAAGGTAAGCTACTTCCTCCAAGAAGGCTAAATATGGGATCGAGCTTGTTCTTTGTTGTTGGTCGGCCATTACGTGCATTTTTAGCTTCACCTCTTTCTGACTGCCTCCAACAGCTGGTTGTGTAGTAGGAGCTGAGGATGTAGTTGGTCCTGTAAGCTGTGGAGGCTCAAGCTGCCCTCATTGCCCCAGGGACCAATGAAGCTTCTCCCAACTTTCTCCTTTGCCAGGGGTAGGGACAGAACCACAGCTGTGTGTAACAATTCAAGTCATGCAGGCCTAGACTATAGTTGTCCAGAAGACTGATGAAGCTTCACGCCCCTTTCTCCCCTACCTGGGGCTGGTATGGAGCTTCAGGTGTGGGCAGAAATCTATGCCATGTAGGTCCAAAATGACCACAGTTGCCCCGGTAGACTTCCGACTTATTTAGTCCGTGACAGCCAAATGTACCTATAGTTACCTGGAAAGTCTGGTGCAGGGCCTGCCAGCTTCCTCCCTGTAGTGGTGGGGCTGAAGCCTAGGCTAGGGCTATAAGCTGATCTGGGTGAAAGAAACCGGTCCCTACCTTCACTGTGCTTTTCAGTCAGTGTGGCTTCCCCTCATGCTGGGGGCGGACTTAAAATGGTGGCTACCAGCCTCTTTCCAACTTGGATAGGTTCAAACTTTATTTGTTCTTAGGGTTATACCTTAGCCAGTCAAATTTACTAATCAGTAGCTGAAATCAGTGGCCAACCATCTCTTTATCCACTGTTTTTGGCAAATGAAGCTTCCACTTCCAGCCACAAACTAGCTCCTGAGGCGGCTTGCGCCACCAGAGCAAGATGATCGCTGGTCTCCATGGCATTTCCTGTATCTTCCGGAGAGGCAGGCACAGGTCCCCCTCAGTTTCCTCCCTGCCAGCATTGGGGCTGGGGCTTATGCTAGAGCTGCAGTCTGATCTGGATGGAAAAAAGCCATTCTTTACCAGCACTGTGATTTTCAGTCCGTCCTGCTTCCCCTCGTGCCAGGGGTGGAGTTAAAATGGTGGCCTCTGGCCTCTTTCTGACTTGGACAGTTGCAAACTTTAGCTGTTGTTAGGATTATACTTTAGCCTGCCAAATTTACTAATCAGTAGCTGAAGTTGGTGCCCAACCGTCTCTTCCTCCTCCATTTTTGGGAAGTGGAACTTCCAATTCCAGCCGTAGAATATCTCCCGAGGCAATATGTATTTCCACCAGTGGAGGATGGGCACTAGCCTCCCGGGCATGGAGTGCTCTACTTCTCTGCAGATGGGCAGTCTCCTGCTTCCATTCTTTCAAGGATGTTGCAGAATGCTCTTCTGTTCTCCTGGAGCCCCCAAACAGGTGCTTTAGATAGCTATGGGTGATTGCTAACTGCCCTATAGCATGAGCTGACTCTAGGAGCTCCTTACTCTGCCGCCATCTTCTGGTTTTCCTGTTCTTCATTTTTTTTTTTTTTTTTCCTTTTCTTTTTAAGGGTTGGAAAGCGCCCGCGGGTCTCTTCATTTTTGAAGAATAATTTTGCCAGATATAGAATTCTTGTTTGACAAGTTTTTTTTTAAAAAAGGACTTTAAATATGCCATCCCACTGTCTTCTGGTCTCCATAGTTTCTGATGAGAAATCCACTGTTAATCTTATTGGCAATCCCTTGTATGTGACAAGTTGCTTCTCTCTTGCTGCTTTCAAAATCCTCTCTTTCTCTTTGGATTTTGACAATTTTGCCATATGTGTCTTGGTGTTGATCCCTTAGAATCTATCCTGCTTGGAAATTGTTGACCTTCTTAGATGTGTACACACAAGTCTCTTATTAGATTTGGCAAGTATTTGGTATTTCTTCAAATACTTTTTCTTCCCCTTTTTCTTGTCCTTCTTTGATTCTAATGATGCCTCTGTTAATATGCTTGATGGTGTCTCACAGGTCCCTCAGGCTCTGTCCATTTTTCTTAATTATTTTTTCTTTCTGCTCCTCACACTGAGTAATTTCAATTGACTTTTCTACAAATTTGCTGATCCTTTCTTCTGCCTGTTTAAATCTGATGTTGAATCTGTTTATTTAATTTTCCATGTCCGGTGACCTTACTTTGGAGCTCCAAATGTTCTGTTTGGTTCTTTTTACAACTTCTGTCACTTTATTTTGGTCATACTATGCTTTCCTGATTTCCTTTATTTCTTTGAGTATGGATTTCTTTAGCTCATTGAACATATTTAAGGCAGTTGGTTTAAAGTTTTTGACTAATAGTTCCAATGCATGAGCTTCCTCAGGGGTGGTTTCTGGCAAATTCTTTTTTTCCTGTGAATAGGCCATAATGTCCTATTTCTTTGTGTGGTTTGTAATTTTTTGCTGAGAACTGGACAGACTGAATATATCTTATTATAACTCTAGAAATCTAGTTCTGCTGCTCCTGTTTTCTGTTGGTTTGTTTATTTGTTTTTACTAGGTTTGTTGTTTTATTTTTGTGACTTTTCTAAACTATTTTTGCTCCCAAATGGGGAATGGAAGAAGAAAAAAAAAAAAGTACCACTTTTTAAAGACTCCTCTGTTGTTTTTGCATTGGGAGAAGGGGTGTTGGAACAATGATTGCCCTCAGAGACAGTCTACCAATGATCTAATCAACCAGTGACACCTAATCAAAATGTATGCTTGACAGTCAGACCATATTCATGGGATTTTGAAGTACTAGGTTCTTAGAGCCCACCCTGGCAGGAGGAGCCTGGGCTGCAGTACCCAGTGCTGTTTGCTATGTGGTGGGAGGAAGGGGGATGGTGTACAGAAGGTGAAATTCACTAATATTTACTGTAGTTTACCAGCCTGTTCCTCTAGCTCTTCCCTGGATGCTGCACAGTGTTCCACTAGACTCAAGAGATTCAAAAAAGTTCAGACAGTTCCTGCCAGTTCAATAATTGCTCTGGTAGAGGGACTGATTCCTGCAGCTTTTTACTCTGTCATCTCCCCACAATCCTCTCTACATAATTCTTCCATTAAAGGAAGAGTCAACATTTTAAAAGGAAACATCATACAAAGCTTTCATTTTAAATTTAATATTTTATATTAATGTTATTCTTTTTATATTATTCTCATTTATATAATGCATTTTATGTGTTTAGGGACATGCTAATGAATAAAAAATTTTGGATTATAGGGTTCTAGGACCAAATCTTGATTATCTATTTTCTTATAGAAGTAATTTTTCTTTCTGAAAGTTGTTGCTCTAAAGCAGGGGTTCTTAACCTTTTTTGTTCCATGGACCCCCTTGCCAGTCAGGTGAAAACAAAGGAACCCTTACTAAGTCCATACTATACTATGTATTATTTAATAAATATATCACACCCATACCAACCACATTCCCCAAAAGAAAAATGTTTTTTTGAATTTTCAATTGAAGCTCATGGACCCCCTGAAATCTTTTCATGGACCCCTTGGGGTTCCATGGACCCCTGGTTAAGAACTCCTATTCTAGAGTGTGTTTTCCCATTCTGAAACCTTGAACTGGATCTCCTTATCATTTACTATTACCATAATTTTATCAAAGAAAGTACCCTTTACTGCCCCTAATTATGAAAGACATAATGTCAGTATAAAAACAGTCCTTAAAGTCTTGAATAAATTTAGCCTTATTAAAAAAATAGTTGTACATTGAACTAATTTTTCTCATATGATAGAAAACTGACAAAAAAACGTATCCACCATGGGTCAAGAAAACTTTATAAATATACAAGGGAGGCTTATTTTTTATTTTCACATGGACTCGAGGGATAATGTTCTCATTGGTAATTGTAGAGGAAAAAAACCAACTTCATTGTATATTTATGTTTCTATATGAAGAAACATAAATATGAATAATGAAAAATAATTTATACAATTGTTCTTTTGCTGATGGTTGTTCCTTAGTAGGCTAAATATCTCCTCAAAATCCATGACTAACCTGTAATATAAGAGATGGTTTCCCATGGGCCTTTTCAAGTTTCTGCTTTAATTAACTTAAGGCTTTTTTTTTTTTTTAAAGAACATAAACACATAACTACCTTTTTCAGTGATTTATTTGATTTCAAAATTAATGTGAAAATTTTTTTTGCCTTAAAATGTAGTGACCTTCTAAAAATGAAACCTACCTCTCTATTTATGGGTTGTGTTTATAGAATGAATAAATCATTTTAATTCATGATTTAAATAAAATTACTCTACCTTTTACTTTTTTAATGCATTAGGAGATAAAATGTATGCTTCTGGTTTATACATATTTGTATCTTGAGTTAAATGTAAACTAATACTAATTTTGGATCAAGGAAGAATTAAAGGTGTTCAAAATGAGGATAATGAAATAGTCACAAAGTTTAATAAGATTTTAGAAGCTATGTGTTATGGTAGAAATTGAGACTTTATTCTTTTTTATTAATACAGTTGTATTAACAGAACTTAGTGAGGCAATTTTTTTTTACATTTCTTACTGTTGTGATATTTAATAATGTATACACTTAAATCTAATTCTGCTTTTTTTTTTTTGAGGTACCAGGGGCTGGGGATTGAACCCAGGACCTCGTATGTAGGAAGCTGGATCTCAACCACTGTGCCACATCAGCTTTCCTGAGTTGGTTTTTTTGTTTGTTTGTTTGCTTGTTTTGCTTGTTGTTTGTTTTGTTTTTCAGGAGGCACCTCGAACTGAACCTGGGACCTCCCATGTGGGAGGCAGGAGCTCAACTGCTTGAGCCACATCCGCTCCCCTCTCATTCTACTTTTAGACTACTTCACATGATTTTGTTTCTAGTCCAAGGGCTCAGGGCAATTTCTCTGTAACACTAGATGTGAACATCCAGATTAGATCTATTGGATAGAAGGAGAGATCTCAATTTAAGAATTGCACAAGGGAAACAAGACTGTTTCTTTGAAATGATTATATTTTTTACTTCCCCAGCAAAGCATTCCAATTTTTAACAACTTCTCATATTGTTGTCCAGTGCTATTTATTCTCTATGCTTTTGAGAGTTGTCTATGCCAGACATTATCAGGAATCATGATGCAAAGATGATCACCAGCCCTATCCTTAAGTATTATTAGATAGTATAGTATAAACTAATAATTACAATAGTAAGCAATGAAAGCATTGAAAAATGAAAATGAAGTGAGTACCTGTGCTTAGGAAAGTGTGGGAAGGCATCAAATAGAACAACAAGGCAAGTTTGAGATGGTGTGCATGGGAATGGACCAAAAGCAACAGAGGTAAAGCAAAAACCCTTGAAGAAAAATAGGATACAACACCGTTTCCACTTAGAATTCAAGGGGATTTACTCAGCATTAGAGGTTATATACACTTTTTTTTTACTTAATTTTTTTAATTAGAGAAGTTGTAGGTCTATAGAAAATTCATGTAAAAATTACAGCTTTCCTATAATAACCCCTATTATTGACACTTTGCATTACTGTGGTACATTTGTTACAACTGATGAAAGAATATAAAATTGTACTATTAACTATAGTCCATAGTTTACATTATGTGAATTTTTTACCCTTATATCACTCTACTATTAACACCTTGTATTAATGTGGCACATTTATTATAATTCATAAACAGAACATTTTTATCTTATACTATAGTTAATTGTTTACAATAAGGGTTCACTGTTAACTGTACAACTTTCCTTCATTGCACTTATTTCAATATGTATGTTGTGGAAGTTTGATGTAATTATAAATTCCAAAAATATAATTGAATCATGCTTGTAAACTGATCTGTTAATCTGGGCATAATTAGTTTAGGATTAGGGCATTGAGTCCCACCCCTTGGTGAGTGGGGAATCAAATATAAAAGGCAAGGACGGGAAGCGGCTGTGGCTCAATCAGTAGGGCTCCCGTTTACCATATGGGAGGCCCCGGGTTCGGTTCCCGGGGCCTCCTGGTGAAGGCAAGCCCGCCCGCACGGCGTGGCTAGCTGACCCAGCGAGCACAAGCAGCAAGGGGGGGATAAATGAATAAATAAATAAAATCTTTAAAAAAAAAAAGGCAAGGCCAAGGACAGTTGAAGCAGTCTTTTGAGAAGCAGTTTTGATGTTGGAAAGAAGGCCCCAGGAGAAGAGAAGCAAGCCGTTTGCCTAATCGTCTACAGCTGACCTTGTGGAGGAACCAGAAGCTAAGCCCGGAGAGAAACGCAGCCCCAGGAAGAGAGGAACCCCAGAAGCCTGAACCCTGGCAAACACCGGCAGATGTCTTGCTCTAACACATGGCAATGGACTTTGGTGAGAGAAGAAACTTAACGCTTTATGGCCTGATATCTGTGGACTTCTACCCCAAATAAATACCCTTTATAAAAACCAACCCATTTTTAGTATTTTACATTAGCGCCTTTGACTAACTAATACATATGTTTAGATGTGTTTTTGTAATTATTTAATTGAAATTAAACTGAAAGTTCCTTGAGGAGAGGACCATGTCCGTTTTGGTATACTACTGTATCCCCAGTGATATCATATGGGAGATGAAGAATATTTATTAAAAGTAAATAAGGAGACTTCCAGGAGGATGGCGGACTAGAAAGACATGGGACTCTCTTCTCTAGAAAAATAGCTAGAGGACAGGCTGAAACAGCCTAGAAAAAGATCTTCTAGGGTTTAGGACACTGGGCGAAGGCTGGACACCGCCCAGAAAAGAGAGGGACAAAGGAGGGAAATCACGACTACAGAACTGTGATTAGAAACCAGCGGCTGCTGCTGCCAGCACCATCCCCCACAGTAAAGACCCTGCAGAATTCTCGGGCCTCTGGGCCAGCGACTACAGACAAAGGGGGCTCCAGGGACCTACCACCCCAGGAAAGGAGAAAGAAAGGAATAGGCTGCCTAAGTCTGACTCAGGTTCTGACCCAAAAATTTGGTCTGCTGTGTCCCACCAGCCCTTCTAGGCCAGGTGGGACCACACGGTGGTTTGCCCTGGTAGACGGCGAAGAACTGGAGAAATCTGACCCTCACAATCTCCCTCTCTTCGAGCAGGGCCTGATTGTTGAGGATGCCACAGGAAAGAGGAGAGGGACACAGCCTAAAGCTGACTCGGCTTTTGACTCACAAATTTGGTCTGCTCTGTCCCAGGAGCCCTTCCAGGCCTGGTGGGGCCACGCCATTGTTTGCCTTCGAAGCAAGCAAGGGGCTAAAGATATACTACCCTCCGAATCTCCTTCTCTCCTAACCAAGACTGATTGTTGAGGACTTAGAGAGGAGGGGAAATATTTCCTAGCCAGGAAAAGGGAGGGGGCTGCCAGAGAATGGTGAAGAACTGTCTCAGAGAAAGTTTGAATTACAAGGCTCCTAGCCCTCCAGACAGGAAGCTCTATCACATTGATCCTGTCTGTTTTGCAACAAATACACTCCAACCAGGCACTGAAATGAGCGTTGCCAAAGAGCGCCATCTGCTGGCAGACCAAGGACGTGCATACAAGAAAATTAAATATAAGCAGGAGAGGCTTTTTCTGGCCTCTATAACCTCCCTCCCCAAGACCCTAGGAAGCAACTCTAAAATCAATTACTAGGTCCAGTGCCCAGTTCTGAGCAAACAACAGGACAATCATAACAATCCAGGTCGAGCCAAGAATCAAAGAGCAGTGGTAACACATAGCCTCATGCCACTATATCACTACAAAAGAGAAAGAAATTGAGCATCTGAGTAAACTACATCCTAATCAGATGTTTACACATCAGCAAAAAATTACAAGCCATACTAAGAAAATAGAAGACATGAGCCAAGAAAAAGAATATTTCAAAGCCCAGAAGAGATGCAGAATTTGAGAGAACTAATTACCAAGATGAGCACAAATTTCCAAAATCAAATTAAAGAGTTTAAAGACAATATGGTTAAAGACATAAATGACATCAAGAAGACACTGAGTGAGCGCAAAGAAGAATTTGAAATGCTGAACAGAAAAGTAACAGAGTTCATGGGAATGAAAGATACAATGGGTGAGATAAAAAAACACATTAGAGGCATACAACAGCAGACTCAAAATGATAGAAGAAAGAATAAGTGATACCAAAGACAGAAAAACTAAAATTGAAGACAAAACAGAGACAGAAAAGGATGGAAAAAATTGAGGAGGGGCTCGAGAGTTGAATGACAACACAAAATGCAACAACATACGTGTCATGGGAGTTCCAAAAGGAGAAGAGAAGGGAAAAGGGGCAGAAAGAGTATTTGAGGAAATAATAGCTGAAAATTTCCCAACTCTCACGAAAGAAATGAACTTACACATCCAAGAAGCATACCGTATCCGAATCAGAATAAATCCAAATAGACCTACTCCAAGACACATACTACTCAGAATGTAAAATGTCAAAGATAAAGAGAAAATTCTCAGAGCAGCAAGGAAAAAGCAAACCATCATGAACAAGGGACATCCAGTGCAGATTTCTCTTCAGAAACCATGGAGGGAAGAAGACAGTGGTATGATACAATTAGGATACTGATGGAGAAAAACTGCCAACCAATAATTCTTTATGCAGCAAAATTGTCCTTGAAATATGAAGGTTAGCATAAAATACTCACACAAAAAAAGAAACTAAGAGAGTTTGCAAAAAAGAATCCACCTTTGCAGGAACTATTAAAGGAAGCCTTAGAACCTGAAAGAAAAAGACAGGAGAAACAGGCTTGGAGGAGAGTATAGAAGAAAGAATAGCAGAAAGGATAACCAAATAGTAAAAAGACAGACAAAAATATGATATGACATAGGAAAACCAAAGAATAAAATGGTGGAAATAAATAGTGCATTTACAGTAATATCATTGAATGTGAATGGATTAAACTCCCCAATCAAAAGGTACAGGCTTACAGAATGGATAAAAAAATAAGCCATCCATATGCTGCTTACAAGAAACTCACCTTTGACCCAGGGATACAAAATGGCTGAAAGTGAAAGTCTGGAATAAGATGTAAATAGTAACCAAAAACAAAACAAAACAGAGGTAGCTATACTAATATCAGACTAAACAAATTTAAATGCAAAAAAGTGATAAGAGATATAAGAGGCTATTATATATTGAAAAAAGGAACAATCCACCAGGAAGACATAACAGTCATAAATATCTATGCACCTAACCACGGGGCCCTAAAATTCATGAGACAAACTCTGGGAAAACTGAAGGGAGAAATAGATATCTCTATAATAATTGTTAGAGACTTCAACACCCCACTCACATCATTAGATAGAACAACTAGACAGAAGATCAACATGGAAACAGAGATCTTGAACAATATGATAAACGAATTAAACCTAACAGACATATACAGAACACTGCATTCAAATTCAGCGGGTTATACATTCTTCTCAAATGCCCGTGGATCTTTCTCCAGGATAGGCCACATGTTATGGCACAATGCAGTTTTCAATAAATATAAAAAGATTGAAATTATACAAAGCACCTTCTCAGATCATAATGGAATAAAACTGGAAATCAATAATAGGAAAAATGTAAATTCGCAAATGTGTGGAAGCTACACACTCCTAAATAATCAGTGGGTCAAAGAAGAAATTGCAAGTAAAATCAGTAAATACATTGAGAGAAATGAAAACAAGAACATAATGTATTAAAACTTATGGGAGGGGAAGCAGCAGTGGCTCAATTGGTTGGGCTCCCATTTACCATATGGGAGGCCCCCAGTTCGATTCCCGTGGCCTCTGGTGAAGTGAAGCCGGCCTGCACAGCGCAGTGAGCTGACGGCCCACATGGCGCGGTGACACAACAAAGGAAGACAAGCAGGACATAAGGCAAATGGACACAGCAAGCACAAGCAGTAAGGGGAGGATAAATAAATAAATAAAAATAAATCTTAAAAAAAAGAAAAACTTATGGGATACAGAGAAGGCAGTCTTGAGAGGGACATTTATAGCCCTAAATGCCTACATTAAAAAACAAGAAAGAGCTAAACTCAAAGATTTAACTGAACAACTAGAGAAACTAGAAAAAGAACAGCAAACCAAACCCAAAGCAAGCAGAAGGAAAGAAACAATAAAGATTAGAGCAGAAATAAGTGAAATTGAGAACATAAAAACAATAGAGAAAATCAACAAAACCAAAAGCTGCTTCTTTGAGGAGATCAATAAAGTTGACAAACCTCTAGCTAGAATAACAAAGAAAGAAAGAGAGAAGATACAAATAAATACAATCAGAAATGAAAGGGGAGAAGTTAAAACTGACCCCACAGAAATAAAAAGAATCATAAGAGGATATTATGAGAAACTGTATACCAACAAACTAGGCAACCTAGATGAAATGGACAAATTCCTAGAAATGCACAAACAACCTACACTGATGCTACAAGAAATACAAGAACTTAATAAACCAATCATATTTAAAGAGATTGAATACTTCATCAAATATCTCCCAGCAAAGAAAAATCCAGGACCAGATGGCTTCACAGGTGAATGCTATCAAGCATTTTGAAAAGAATTAATACCAATCCTGTTTAAACTCTTCCAAAATATTGAAAAGGAGGGAAAATTACCCAACACATTTTATGAAGCCAACATCATCCTAATACCAATACCAGATTAAGATACTACAAGAAAAGAAAATTACAGACCAATCTCTTTAATGAACATAGATGCAAAAATTCTGAACAAAATACTTGCAAATCAAATCCAACAGTATATCAAAAGACCTATACATCACGACCAAGTGAGATTTATTCCTGGTATGCAATGCCAGTTCAACATAAGAAAATCAATCAACATAATACACCACATTAACAAATTGAGAGGAAAAAACCACATGATAATCTTAATCAATGCAGAAAAGGCATTTGACAAAATCCAGCAAACTTTTTTTGATAAAAACACTCTGAAAGATAGGAAGAGAAGGAAAATTCCTCAATATGATAAAAGTCATAAATGAAAAACCCACAGTCAACATCACACTCAATGGGAAAAGGTTGAAAGCTTTCCCTCTAAGATTGGGAACAAGACAAGGATGCCCACCGTCACCACTGTTACTCAATATTGTACTAGAAGTTCTAGCTAAAAAAATTAAAGGCATCCAAATAGGAAAAGAGGAAGTGAAAGTCTCACTGTTTGCAGATGACATGATCCTGTACTCAGAAAATCCTGAAGTATCCACAACAAAGCTACTTGAGCTAATAAAGGAGTTCAGCAAAATGGCAGGATGTAAGATCAACACGCAAAAATCAGTATTGTTTTTGTACACTAGTACTGAACAATCTCAGGAGGAAATCATGGGAAAAATCCCATTTT
>JAKSZT010001178.1:16484522-16569945 GCA_026826555.1 Tolypeutes matacus
AAAAAAAAAAAAAAAAAAAAAAAAAAAAAAAAAAAAAAAAAAACTATAAGAAAACTATAAAACAATGCTAAAAGAAATTTTAAAAGAGCTAAACAAATGGAAAGACATTCCATGTTCATGGATTAGAAGAACAAATATCGTGAAGATGTCAATCTTACCCAAACTGATTTATAGATCAATGTAATACCAATCAAAATCCCAACAGCTTAATTTACAGAATTAGAAAAGGCAATTACCAAATTCATTTGGAAGAGAAAGGGCACCCATATTGCCAAAAGCATTCTAAAAAAGAAGACCAACGTGGAAGGAATTTCACTGCCCCACCTTGAAACATATTACAAAGCTACACTGGTCAAAACAGCATGGTACTTGAAATACCAATCAAAATCCCAACAGCTTACTTTACAGAATTAGAGAAGGCAATTACCAAATTCATGTGGAAGGGTAAGTGCACCCGAATAGCCAAAAGCATTCTAAAAAAGAAGTGCAATGTGGGAGGAATTTCACTGCCTGACCTTGAAACATATTACAAAGCTACAGTGGTCAAAACAGCATGGTACTGGCATAAAGATAGACATATCGATCAGTGGAATAGAATTGAGAACCCAGAAATATACCCTCACCTATACAGTCAACTGGTTTTTTGACAAACCTACCAAGCCCACGCTAATGAGAAAAAAAACAGTCTCTTCAACAAATGGTGTTGGGAGAACTGGATATCTATAACCAAAAGAATGAAAGAGGACCCCTATCTCACTCCCTATACAAGAATCAACTCAAAATGGATCAAAGATCTAAATATAAAAGCCAGGACCGTAAAACTACTAGAAGAAAATGTAAGGAAACATCTTCAAGACCTTGTAGTAGGTGGTGGTTTCTTGGACCTTACACCCAAAGCACGTGCAACAAAAGAAAAAATAGATAAATGGGACCTCCTCAAAATTAAACACTTTTGCACCTCACAGGACTTTGTCAGAAGGGTGAAAAGGCAGCCAACTCAATGGGAAAAAATATTTGGAAATCACATATCCGATAAGGGTTTAATATCTAGGATATATAAAGAGATGTTACAACTCAACAATAAAAAGACAAACGACCCAATTAAAAAGTGGGCGAAAGACTTGAATAGACATTTGTCCAAAGAAGAAATACAAATGGCAAAAAAAATAAACACATGAAGAAATGCTCAACATCACTCATGATTAGGGAAATGCAAATCAAAACTACAATGAGATATCATTTCACACCTATCAGAATGGCCACTATTAAAAAGACAGAGAACTACAAGTGTTGGAGAGGATATGGAGAGATAGGAACACTTCTTCACTGTTAGTGGGAATGCAGAATGGTACAACCACTATGGAGGACTGTTTGGCAGTTCCTAGACTTGCCATGTGACCCTGAAACACCGCTACTGGGTATATACGCAGAAGAACCGAGAGCAGTGACACAAACAGACATCTGCACACCAATGTTCATAGCAACATTATTCACCATTGCCAAAAGTTGGAAACAACCCAGGTGTCCATCAACAGATGAATGGATAAACAAACTGTGGTCTACTCACACGATGGAATATTATGCAGCTGTAAGAAGAAATGAAGTCATAAAGCATATGGCAACATGGATGAACCTGGAGGACATTAAGCTGAGTAAAGCAAGCCAGACACAAAAGAGCAAATACTGTATGAATGCGTTACTATGAACCAAATATATTGTGTAACATATTGTTTGATTAAAAAAAAAAATTTATATGTATCCATTCATTTGAGAATTGTATATATTTATTTATCTATGTTTACTTTTTATTTTAATTGTTTATATTTTCAATTATTAAATGTACTGAATAAAGTTAAAACAAACAAACAAACAAACAAAAAAACAGCATGGTACTGGCATAAAGATAGACACATCAATCAGTGGAATAGAATTGAGAATCCAGAAATAAATCCTCACCTATGCAGTCAACTCGTTTTTGAGAAACCTACCGAGTTAATGTTAATGGAACAAAACAGCCTCTTCCACAAATGGTGCTGGGACAACTGGGTATCTATAACCAAAAGAATGAAAGAGGACCCCTATCTCACTCTGTATACGAATCAACTCAACATGGATCAAAAACCTAAATATAAAAGCCAGAACCAAAAAACTACTAGAAGAAAATGTAAGGAAACATCTTCAAGACATTTTCATAGGTGGTGGTTTCTTGGACCTTACACCCAATGCACATGCAACAAAAGAAA
This sequence comes from Tolypeutes matacus, assembly GCA_026826555.1. Classification (NCBI taxonomy): domain Eukaryota; kingdom Metazoa; phylum Chordata; class Mammalia; order Cingulata; family Chlamyphoridae; genus Tolypeutes; species Tolypeutes matacus. Next base: position 16,486,766 of record JAKSZT010001178.1, read on the forward strand.
AATAGATAAATGGGACCTCCTCAAAATTAAACACTTTTGCACTTCACAGGACTTTGTCGAAAGGTTGAAAAGGCAGCCAACTCAATGGGAGAAAATATTTGGAAATCACATAACCGATAAGAGTTTAATATCCAGGATATATAAAGAGATGTTACAACTCAATAAAAAGACAAATGATCCAATTAAAAAATGGGAAAAAAACTTGAATAGACATTTGTCCAAAGAAGAAATACAAATGGCAAAAAAACACATGAAGAAATGCTCAACATCACTAATGATTAGGGAAATGCAAATCAAAACTACAATGAGATATCATTTCACACCTATCAGAATGGCCACTATTAAAACAACAGAGAACTACAAGTGTTGGAGAGGATGTGGAGAGATAGGAACACTTATTCATTGTTGGTGGGAATGCAAAATGATACAGCCACTGTGGAGGACTGTTTGGCAGTTCCTAAAGAAGCTGAACATAGACTTGCCACATGACCCTGCAATACCACTACTGGGTTTATACCCAGAAGAACTGAGAGCAGTTATATGAACAGACACCTGCACACCGATGTTCATAGCGACATTATTCACGATTGCCAAAAGTTGGAAACAACTCAGGTGTCCATCAACAGACGAATAGATGAATAAACTATGGTCTATTCACAAGATGGAATATTATGCAGCTGTAAGAAGAAATGAAGTTGTAAAGCATATGACAACATGGATGAACCTGGAGGACATTATGTTGAGCGAAGCAAGCCATACTCAAAAGGACAAATACTGTATGATTACATTACTATGAATCAAATATATTGTGTAACATATTGTATGACTCAAAAAAATTTTTTATATGTATCCAGTACATTTGAGAAATATATGCTTTTATTCAACTGTGTTTTCTTTTTCGTTTTTGTCTATATATATTTTATTATTAAATGTACAAAATAAAGATTTTTAAACAAGAGTAAATAAAATGTATGGGAGAGTTTCCAGGAGGGTCACTAGTCATTATTTATCCAGTACTGTCAAGTAAGAGAGCCACTGACTCTATGAAAGCTTTCATCCCACCAGAGTTATGCTGTTGTTTGGCGAGGAATAATTCATTGAACTTTTCTGTGACCAGAATTAACTATCTCCCACCTCCCCTCTTCCCCCATTGGATGAATCACCCTTTTGCTGATTTCAACCTTTTGGGTGGTGATTCAGCTTCTTTGATTACTTCATACAGTACATGTATCTTCTGGTAACTAAAAAGGTCAGCTGAAGGAGGACTTTTTTTTTTTTTAGTGATTATGCAGCCTTTCTCACTCCTGTCCATCTGTTGCAAACAATATAGCTTCTGGGAAACAAAGATGTCAGACTTCCAAATTACCTTGCCAAAAAAAATTGACTCAATACTACTGAAAATTCCAGAATAATATAGTAGACAAGAGAAAGAATGCTTGCACTGTGAGTGAGGAGAAACTAGATTTCGGGATTTGGGGATTATCGTTGGAAAAAAAGAAATCCTTTATATGACATTTCCTGAATATGTCCTCAGGATCGTTCATCCTCAAGGTTTACCTTTAGCCTCGCTGCTGAAAGCATATTCGGGCTCGCGAAGACCAGAGACGCTAAAGGTAACCCGCCACCCCGCCCCTCGCGTCCCAGAGAGTCAGTAAACACTCAGATTGCTTTCCGCAGCACAAGAGGAAGTGAAGCTAGGGGAACATACCACCATCTTGGTTGTGGTTAAGCCCAGCTCACTGGTTGGCGTCACTCAGCCCTCGCGCGCAAGCGTATAAGGCGTACGCTCCTCTACCCCACCGTTCCTCTGCACGCGCTCGGAGTCCGCAACTCTCGCGAGAGAAGCGAGATTTATTCCTACGTACCGGGCCGTGCTGCTTATGGCGGCGCTGGAGAGGGGGCGCTGAGCTGTTGGGGTGAGTACGACCTCAGGGTCCAACTGGGGGTAGCAAGTAGTCAGAATTAGGGCAGATGATAAGACCAAGACTAACGAGAGAGGCTTCTGAGTCAGGTTGGGGATTCCTAGAGCTCCGAGTAGGGAAGATCTCACACTGAGTCCCTACCTGGGCTTTTCCACCCGTCCTCCTTTCAACCGTCTGGGCCTCACGTTGGGACGCAGAGCTGAAGCGAGAAGTCGGGCCAGAAGGACGCGCATGGTGGTGGTGGGGGTAGCGGTGACTAAAGTGGGGGGAGGGAGCGAAAATGGAGGCTTCGACCGCAGCCAAGATGGAGGCAGAGGGTGCGGGGCTTGGGCGCGGAGGCTGCTGGGATCTGTAGTCTCTCGGCTTCCTCCTCTGCGGCTTGGAGGGGAAACGGGAACTACAAGTCCCGGCGGGCGGGGCATGGGGGTGGTGGCGCGGTCCTTTGTGTGAGGCTAGAAGCGCCGGAGGCAAAGGAGGGGGCTCTACGCTGATTATGGACTCTAGTTTTTTGGCCGTCACCTTCTTGGGACTCATACTACGGGTACCACGGCGCACTGCGGCAGTGTCGCCTCCTTTGTGTATGGACCGAGGTCTCACTTCATCCAAGAGAATTGCTTAGAGATGACTCCTTTTCCCAGCCACATCTGGCACTGTAGTGCGGCAGAATTGGCATCCTTTACTTTCCCTCAGGTATAGCTATCTTATCTTGGGTCTCAACACCCAGCCTTCCCCTCTTCGGCGCCTCCTGGGCTTCTTGAGAAAGGGAATCACCTCCTAATCATTTAGGCATATGGCTCCCACCTCTCAGTCCCAGGAAAAGGGTGTGAGCTGTGAGAACCCTGTGGAGTCCTCCTTACCATAACGTCTGGCTCTGATGGTGCAAGCGCCTGGCTCACATTGTGCAATGAACGGTCCGGCTTCGTCATTCTGTGTGGAGTTAAGTTTTTTCAGAACCCCGGTTCGAGACACCTTTGAGGTTTTTAAAATCCAGTGCTTATTACGTGCGAAATCTTAGTGCCACAGTTCTTTTTTGCTCTAAGTTTTTCCAGTTTAGAAGCATACAAGTGAGGCAGGGAACGCTCCCTAAAGCAGGTCTCATTCTACAAATACAAAAATATGAACGTTGTTTGGAGAAGTAATTTCCTTGTTTTGTACCTACAATGAGTGAAAGAATATAGTGGGAGGTAGGGCATACGGAGAGAGGAGGAAGCTTAAAAGCACTGTTGATAGTTATCTTTCTCCTTTGAGGGACTTAGATTTTTATGGGGCTGTAGGAACTGGTAGCTGTCCGAGCTTCCAGACTTACCTTTTTAAAGTATGGGTTCCAGATTATAGCCCACTAATATAAGCTACTCTATACCGAAATGCTGAGTAATTTTTAGAAGGCAGACATTCTCTATTAAATTGAGGGTAATATAATAACCTTGGTATTTTGGTACTAACCAATATGTGGTTACGGAAGGGGTTTATACACGTGTATAGGCATATACCTGAGTCATAAAACCTGGATGATATTCAGCCTTGTTTCTTTCTGTTTCCTTTTAGCCCTAGGCCCCAAATAAAAGAGATGATAGCTTGAGTGATTTTGCAGCTGCTCTGGATGTTTACCATTGAGATGAGTATTTATAGCAGCTGAGTTGAAAAGTAAAGTATTTGAGGCATAGAGGATAGCTTTTCTTTTTTGGTAAATAAGTTCTGACTTAGCAAATGTGGGATTGAAAATGCTAATAAATGCCTAGAAAATAAAAATTAGGAGTAAAAGCCAACATCCTTTCTACATTGCCCCATCCCTCCTTTTCCCCCTCACTTCACTTAGAGACACGGTGCAGGGCCATACTTGCCCACCACCCCCCCTTTTTTTTTGCGGTAGCACATACACAACATAAAATTTCCCATTTTTAAGACTTTCAAACATAAATTCAGGGACCATACTTTTGAAAGGTAGTTGACACATGGAAATGCTATTTGGACAGGTTTTTAAGGAGCTGTGTTTTAGTACTGTATTACAATAAAACAAACACAAATAATTGATTTATCTACTTTATCTTTTCAAAAAACAGAGGGTTGACTTTGAGATTTTTGACCTAAACTGTCCTATGACAGCTGTTAACACTTTTAGGATTTTCCATAATAATTAGAACTAGAAGAATTATGACTGAGTTTTGTAAGATTTATTAGTTACAGTGTCTTAAGTGATAAAACTGTTGTGATGAAAGTGTAATATTCAACTTGTTTTCTTGAATCCCATTATTTCTTGCTGTTAAAACCCTACTTGCCAGTCAGGATAAAAACCAATTCATTTGTCTTGATATTAGAATGTTTTCCATTTGCTTGTGTGGCTGCCTAGTTTAAAAAAAAAAATACAACTTTTTTTTTTTTTCCAGTTACTGCCAAGCCTGTAGAATTCTTAGACGTTTCCATGTAGTATATGTTTCATTGGGGATTTTAAACTGACTATAGTATTCTAGGTAGGTGTTTAGAAATATTGAAGACAGTAGTAACTTTTTTTTTTTTTTTTTTTTGGAGCATTTTTATATTTACTGTGCTCTCTTTTGCTGAGGTGAATCATTAGTGTGTAGTTGAAAATAAGCTCAACAGTTTCTTCACATTGCACGTACAAGTTATCTGTTGGATTGCGGGTATAGCCAGCGTATAGCCAGTTTGTCATTTGCACTTCTGCTTCTCCAGTTTTTAAGTTCCTACTGTGGTCAGGTCTATGCTAGATATTGTCTCCTTCTGTCAAAGTATTTGCCTAAGGACCTTAACATTTACTGTAGTTTTATTGATGAGTTCAATGCTTGCCCGCCCGTCCCCCCATCGGTCTACACTTGTGCTTCCCAATACCAACGTCACTAGGCACATGTAGCTATTGAGCATTTGAGTTGTCACTAAATCAAAATGTGCTGTAGTTGTAAAAATAAACACTGGATTTCAAGGAATATAAAAACCTTGATTTTTTCTTTTTTTTTAATTGAGTACATGGAGAATGATAACATTTTGGGTATATTTGGTTAAGTAAAATATTTTAATAAAGTTAATTTCATCTGCTTATTTTTACTTTAATATGGTTTCTGGAAATTTTTTAATTAAATTATGTGGCTCACTTTATATTTCTATTGACAGTGCGGGTCTACACTGTCCTCTGAGTTTTGTGTCTGGAGCATTTCTTCAGCTTCTTCCCACACTGTCATTTATCCTACTTCAAAGTATTTGTATGTAACAGCAGTTAAATGATAGATGAGTAAAGTGATTTAAAACCTGTATAGTACTTCAGTTATATAAGTTATACCAGAATGTAATGTACTCGAACTTGTTTTGAGTTAAATTAAGAAATACAAGCTGGTGTGTTAAAAGCAAGAATGTCGTTTGTAGTCAACTTTTTTTTACTCATTGAACAATTATTTAAATGTGGTGCTCAATGAAATGTCAGGCAATAGAGAACCTTTTCAGACTGATGGTGCCTATCTGTGGAGACTTTTATAGGCAGGTTTAGCCCTTCATTAACATTCTTCCCCAGAGATTGCTGTACAAACTTTCAGGATAATTTACCAAAATGCTAATAAACTGGGTAATGCGATACATTTAAAATGGATTACCTACCATATCAATGTATTGATTCATAAATATTTGCCTGCCTTCATACTAGGCCTTTGTGATAAAGCTGTGAACTAGGAGAGACAGTAAATAACAACGGGTGGTGATAATTTTTTTAAGACAGGTAAAATAGGGAATAACGATTTGGATTATCACTTCAGGTAAAGGAATTCGCTTTAACTCCTCAAACAAAATTACATAATAGTTGATAATAAACTAGTAGTGATACTATTTCCATACTGAGCAAAGGAAAAAGTTGATTAGCAGTCAGGGAGACTCTTAGGGCACCATTTAAATTGTTCTCTCTCTCTCTATATATATATATATTTTTTTTTTTTTTTAATGTAATTTTTTATTGGTATTTTATCTTTCATGTGACTTAAGAATTGACTAACTTTTGGGGATGAGTGGGGTAGGGAATAATGTACTTGACCTTTGGAGAGTTAAGGCAAGACAAGTCAGTTCCACCAATGAATGGTAATCCTGGTGTGAATGGATAGCCAGTTTTATCAAAATGCCCATCCAGAACCTTGAAGGCTTCAGATACAAACATATAGCCTTGTCCTTAGCAGTTGCTTAAGAGTCTCACCTATTTTATCAGATAACAATCTTGAGTTCTTTAGGGCCATAAATAGACCCAAATTATTAAAGTAAATTCAGTATATTTGGTCTGTATTTTTTAAAGAAGAAATTGTTATATTGGATAATTAAGACTTTATATAGTTAACCAAAATATATTTTTTAAGTTGGTAAAACTGGCCAGACTTGAATTGTAATCTTTTAGCTATTATGAATTAAGAATTTTTGCTATGTTCGTTTCTGCTATGGTTAAATGTTAGGTTAGGTGCTAAATGGGAGTGCGATAAAGAAATAAATTTGAGTTTGTTCCTCAGAAATTTGAAATATAATTGGAGGAACAAGATACATAAGCATTAAATAAGTGAAGTGCAGAAATGATTTGGTACCAAAATGAATGATGCCGGCAGTAAGTGCTACAGGAATTAAGATAATGAATCTATACTGGAATTCCAAGGAAGGCTTTTTATTGTTATCTTGAAGATGGCAGAATTATATTCTTTGTGGGGAGACCCATTTGAGCAAAGCTATAATTCAAGAATCTTCCAAGAGTTATGGTCACAGATTAGGGGAAGAAGTTGACCTATCTGGGAGAAGAACTAGGGAGCAATAGAAGGTAAAGGTAGAATAGAGACATCTAGAATAGTGCATCTTAACCCTAGCTGCAAATCAGAAACACCTTGAGGGGCGTGGGTTGGGGGGCGGGAACAACCCACAACAATGTCTGGGACTTAACCTAGTGTGGTTAAATTAGAATCACTGCGATAGGACCTATCCCAGGCCAGTCCAAGCTGTGGTGTTTTTGTGTTTTGTTTGTTTGTTTGTTTGTTTTTTAAGTTTCCCAAGTGGTTGAATGTGTGGCTAGGATTGAAAACCTCTGATCTAGAGTGCTAAAAACAACAATCACTGAAGATTTTCAACAGGGGAGATGAGATAAATTAGAGTTTTAGATAGGATCAATCTGGCAGTGTACATGTGATAGGAAGTAGAAAAGGTTAACAATGGAAATTGGCATATGTATTAGACACCTGGACAAGGCATGAATACAAAGATAACTTGAAGGAAACATGATGAGACTTTCAACATTGGATGTAGAGATGAAGGAGAGGGAGGAATCAGAAATAACTTAAGAAAGTGGCCCTACCTCAGGCCAGTTAAATCACTCAGTAGGTGGGGACTGGGCATAGGTATTTAAGTGTGCCAAGTGATTATAATATGCAGCCAGGTGGAGTTATTCTAAAAAGTGTCTAGTCTGGATAATAGGAGAATGATCTAAAGTTCAAAGATTACACAAGTTGTGATACTTGATTTTCCAAGTAATAATACAGAATCATGGAATGTTAGATTGAGAAAATAGCCATAGATCAGCTATTGAGTTTTCATTTTGCAGGAAAGGAAACTGAAGCTTATAGGGGTTAAATAACTTATCCACAGTATTTTACAAGTAAATGTCGGTTATTGGAATTGAGCTCTCCTAGTTTAAGATATTTTACCAGTTCTGTCTCTCAATTCATAGTCATTCTTATTTTGGATGTTTTTTCAAATTTATTTACTCTCTCCCAGCATGTCTAAAACCAAATCCTTCTTTTTCTTCTCCCCATAAAATCGTTTTAGTTAACAGCACCCTTGAGTCACAGTGCAAAATAACCATTTATTTTATAGCTAATCTAAAACAATCTGGTTTTTATTCATGAATACACTTCATTTCCCTTCACATCTCTTCTCATTTTTTGTTTCTTCTATAGACCTTTCTCATCTATTTACTGTAACAGCTTAAATGAGATTTGTTTTCTTTACTGAGACATCTCCCACAGGATTCATCAAGAACTAACACTCTTATGTTATATCAACTTGAAAGGCTTCATAATCTGGCTGCACTACACCTGTCACATCACAGATCCCATTTCACTTTAAGCCAGCCCTCTGTTCTAGCCAGGCTAGCCTATTGATTTCCTCTGGAACAACAAGCCGCTCTTGTTGCTGTAGTCTTTCATGCAATAGACCTTACTTGATGCCAGGCATAGAAAATCATAATACATGGTTCCTGCTCCCAAGGAACTCATAATTTAGTGTCATATTCTGACTTGGCATGTGTAAGTTTTTCATGCTCAGAATACTCAGCTTTTTTCATTCTCTTCAAATTCTGCCTACTTTTATAAGTTCAATTCAAATTCCATATCTTCCTTAAAAGCCTTCTGTGACTATGCTAACCATGTTTCTTCTGTATACATATAGTGGTGAATAAACAATAAGTATTTCTAGTAGAGTATATGACTTAGTAGATACCCAGATATCATTTGAGCAAATTAGTTTTTGGCATTTCATTCTGTATTTTTTCCCCTGTGTATAACTCTTCTAAGGAAGATTTGTAAACTCCCTGATGGAAGGAGCTTCTTTTGTATTTTCCACAGTACATAATTCAGTGTTAGATGTGTATAGAAAGCTTGTACTTACTGAATATTATGCGAAAGCCTTCAAAAATAAGAGCTTTTGGGGGAGTCAATAAGGACTGTAAAATAATTTCAGGTCTTGGGTATATACCAAAGGAGGAGGTATTCATTAGCATTAAAGATTGCTTTCATAACATCAAATGAGTGTGCTTCGCAGTTTCCTGCATTACTTGCTTGATCAAGAATTTTAAGTTAATGAAATGAACTCGTCTCTTCTTACCTTCTGTTCTTGATTATTTTATTTAGTTTATACTTAATGTCTTCATTTTTTACCTCTAGTATGAAGTGTAACAGAACAGACTTTACCACCTGAAACTGCTGCTTCAAGTTCAGATCAGGCAAGGAACAAGCGTCGAAACAACCAACAAGACCAAAGAAGAGTACACTTAAGTTGAAGACACAACACTTGATCTGAAACAAGAAGTTTGTGCCTACTCAACAGCTTTGAAAGAGCACTTCCCAACGCTGCTAGTAGTCTTTGTTTTCTTCAGTGCTGTACTGTGAGATTGCCCGGTGCAGCAGCAGTTGTATTCTTTATTAGCTTGATAGATCATTTTCTCTTGCTCTTTTTTTTTTTTTTTTTTTTTTTAATAGCAACTTTCATCCTTTGAAACGTGTGCTGAAAAGAAGAATCAGCAAATACTACTGAAAGTGCAATATTTGATTATCACTGCGAGGTAGGTATGCAGTTTCCTTTTGGAAAAAATCAGTTCTGTAGTTGTAGACTTCCTAATTATTTGGTCATATATAAAATCCTCATATTGTGTTCTTTTCTCAAGGTATTCTGGGAACAGTTTTTTATATTCTCAACTATCTGGTGTGAAAATATCAACTCTAGATTATTTTATTCATTGTTGTCTTTTGTTAGGCTAAGACTATATATATGGCCAAAACTGTGGGATTTTCACACAAGGTTATATTTTATATTAATACATGGTGACTTCTTTTTATGTATTGGTGTCTTAGAAAGAGTAACTCCATCTGTACTATTTTGGATTTCATATAGGAATGCCTCCTCCAGACTATACTGGGGTCTTTGTAACCTTGGCGATCTTGGGTACTGGTAGTGATAGGTTTCCTTTTCCCACCTCACCTGTCCCCATTCCCTCTTCATTCTCCTCTCCAAATGTTAGCTTTATACAGGAAGGACCTTGCTTTTACATTCAGTACCTATGTGCCTACCACTAGCTGGCATTCATTGCGTTTTAGTGAATAAATGGCTGATATGCTTACTATATTGTCAGGCATTGCTAGTGCTGACAGACAATAATGAATGAATAAAATGTTAATGGACTTATGATTTAGAAGAATTTATTATAAAATATCACAGTTTAAAACAGGCTAAAATAGAAGTATGCATAAAGTACTAAGAAAATACAACTGAAGGAGCAGTTAATTCTCTTGGAGGGAAGGGAAGGAAGGGGATTTTAAAAAGCCTATAGAGAAGGGACATTTGAAGATAAGAATTATTTTGCTAAGAGAGAGAAGAGCCTTATGGTATAGTTAACAGAATGAGCAGATTTGGGAGGTCTAAATGTACATGGTATATGTTAATTAATCCATTATGAAGACTAAAGGATATACAGTTTGAGGGGTGGGAGAGAGTAACAGGAGAGTGAGACTTGCTAGAGTCAGTTTCAGAAAAACACGCTATATTTGGCTTTATTCTGTAGAAAAGGTATAAGATGTTTATAAGCAAAGACTTGATGGATCCTGTTTTTGATAAAAATGGGAGAGCTTTAATTGCTTTAGATTTTTAAAGTAATATCCAGAAATGTAACTTTATAAGAAATGGTGCCATTTTTGAGGGATAGGCTCAGGATGGTGAGACCTGTTGGGGGGCAATGGATAGAGTATAAGGAAAATAAAAGCTAGGGTCAGGACAGATCAACACGTGAACACTAGGTGCTTTAGTAGAAGTGATAGGACTTGGTGGACAGTTGAATGCAAAGATGAGTTTGGAGGGAATTTGCTTAGACTGTCATACTGTCCAAGCTAGAAACCATTGTTCATTTGGAATAGGGAAGTTTGGGAAGGGAATTCCTGAAGTTAAAATATATTTTGGAAATCTTTTACATTCAGTTGATAGTAATCTACAGTTGAAAATATACTAGAATGGAATGTTAAACAGTGGTTCTCTTTGGAGGGGATTATGAAGGATAATTTTCCTTTTTAATCTTTAGTTTCTTGATTTTCTAAAATTGGTAGAAATGCTTGGAATTCAGAAAGAAGTCATCATTTTTATAGGTAATAAAGGACAAGGCGCCAGTGAAGAGAATGTTCGAACTAATGAAGGAAGTCAGGGCAGGGTAATCTCACAAAAAGCCAAGGAAGATAGATGGTGTCAAGGAGAAGTTAATGATAAACCTTTTTAAAGATGTTGCAGAGGTCAAATAGAATGAGGAATGAAAATGGGTCATTTCTCGGTCATCATCTTGTAAAAACTTTTATCATTTTGAGGATCTCTCTGGCATTTATGACTGGTTTATTTAAAGATTGTTTTGCAGTGTTGATATCCTTAGTGTGGACCAGAATTATTCCTTAACTGAAAATTACCAGTGATACTAATTTATTTAAATTATCTGTGCTCCATAAATGGACCCACTTTTACTCAGTTTTAAGGTATTGTTCTGCCATTTCTTTTTTCTGATTCTTCCTACCTCTCTAACTTTGTATAATTTTAGGCTGATTGTTTGTTCTGTTGGATAAGATGAAGATAAAGCAGTTTGAAACTGCACTTTTATGTTTGCTGTTCAAAAGGATAAAAGCTTAGAAATAAGGCTTGTATTTCATTTAATTGACATGAATTGTGGAAATAGATTTAAATTAGAGTTGGTTTCTATTTAGTTTAATCTTTAGGTTCTGAGTTAGTTTGCTATATGAACATTTTTAATATATAAATAATTACACCCATATCTACCCATATCTGTTATATGTGGTATCCCATCATCACAATCGATACTCAAAATTTGGGGTAGGGGTATGGGCAGTAAAACATGCTCTGATTGTATAGTTGTGAATATTTACAGTTAAAGGGGAGGTCATCTAAGGAAACAGATTTGGTAATGCAATAGAAACCCAAATTTTAAAGGGAACTTTGGTAAAAATGGTGAAAGTAGTACAGAACTAGGAATGAGTAATTAAAGAGTTATTACATTAATCTTTAAAATGGCAAGCAGGAATAAGGCTTATAAAAAGGTTGGCATGTGGAAAGTAGACAGGAATTGGTTTGGTGAGCATTTTGGTGAAGACAGTCTATAGCTGATAAAAGGAAGGCAAAGCCAGGGAATTCCTATTGTGCTTTCAGTTTCTCTGCTGAAGATAATTTTCACACCAGAAAGCATAGCAGAAACATGAAGAGAAAACTAAAGTCCCCAGTGAGTGAGAAGGTAGCAGTATAACTTGCTAGAGATATGGTAACAATTAACTAAATGGAGAGCTATGAGCAGCAGCTGTAAATGCCCTGATTTTTAAAAGTCGGGGAGTGGTTGTCAGGTGTGGGAACTATGATGTTTGCTCTCTCTCCATCCTTATCAAGAAATCCAGGGACCAATGAATAAAAAATGACTTTTCAATAAGGATATTTGACAGAGATTCACATGATAACATGATGATCAGTGTGGAGAAATGTAGGATAATTTCTGCTAATGGACTGAGTTTCAGAGAGATTTCCAGACATATACTGCTGGATTCTATCCTTTCCCTGCCCTTTTCAAAGAAAGACCTAATCATAAGTATTTTTGTGTACTTCTGTGTTAAGCATTACTGTAGACTTTTTATTCGAAGCAACTCATTTAACCATCTCATCAATCCTATTAGTAGGTATTAAGGTAGGACATAGAATAATGCTTAAAAGATAGATGTAGGGAGCGGGCATGGCTCAAGCATTTGAGCACCCACCTCCCACATGGGAGGTCCCGGATGCTATTCCCTGTGCCTCCTGAAAACAGCAACAACAAGCAAAACAAATGGGGTGGGGGGTACTCAGAGAAGCTGATGAAGCAGTGGTTGAGCGCCAGCTTCCCACATATGAGGTCCCACTTTCAATCCCCAGTTCCTGGTACCTCAAAAAAAAAAAAAGATTGATATAAAGCCTTATAGTTTAAAATTATCATGAGAGGTTGGAGCTCCAGGTCAACCAACAAAACAAAATTTAAAAGCATTAGATTATTGTTTCATATTTAGGAGCAAAAGATCAATTAGAGAAGTAGAAATCTTGATTTGACCAATGTAGTTTGTTAAAAGATCTGGGGACTGATGCTTTAATCTGAGTAAATCAATAAACGTAATCATTCAGTACTCTATATTTGTCAAAGTAAAATAAGAATAGTAGTGACATACACTTTAATGAATAATTATTTAGAACAGCCCTAAAGGCAGCAATCAGTGTGAAAAATTTACATTCCGAAAAGGACCGTTGAAAGTTATAGGAAGATAGATTTAGACTAATAATACAGCAGTTTGTTGTTTTTAAACTGTGTTACAGTGAAATAGGCTGCCTTTTCTAAGAAAATTCCTTGTTAGTAGAAGCCAAGCAGGGACTAGATTTAAAAAAGCAAAAAGAAAGCACAAAATTCACACAACTCAAGGATGTTATAAGAAGAAAATGCAAGTAATAGAATTTTATTTTTTTAGGGTACTGGAAACCACTTAGTCTTTAATTTTACATTTGAGGAAACAGCCCCAGAGAAGTTAAAAGTGTACTTGCCCAAGGTCATATGGCTATTTATTGAAAGAACCAGGACTAAAAGCTAGTCTTTTGACTTCTAGTTCTGTGTTCTTCTGGGAGCTTTGATTGATTTCTTGAATTAGAAGGGAAGTTTAAATTTGACCTGAGATTCTAAAGGGGATTGCTTTGATTATGACTTTTTTCCAATTTTAAAAATACATAGGAAAGATTGAAAAATCTTAAGCTCCCTGAGGTTAGGTTTTTTGGTGGGATTTTATTGTTGTTGATCTGATGAATCAGCAGAACTTATAACAGTGCTGATGTATATAGTAGGCATTGAAGGAATGGTTGAATGAATTAGAATGTGAACCATGGAGTCAGAATTGGATTCCTCTCCCATAATTACCAGTGCTAGTTCTGTGCCCTTACATACCTTCTCAGTCTGTTTTCTCATTCGTGAGCATTAAATGAGTCTGTTTTCTGGTCTTTCTTTTGAAAATAGAGTTGAAGACATACTACATAAGTTATATAAACAACTTTCTCATTTCATATTAAGCATTTTCAAACATCTTTTCTAATGACTGCATAGTATTGTGTAAGAGATAATTTCTTGAACCAGTGTTAGATTTTAGGTTGTTTCCAGGAATTTGTTTTTTAAAACATTGCAGTGAGCATATTTTGATATAAGGCCTTGTCTATATTTCACCTTTCCCTATGGTAGGTTTTTCTTTGTGGAATTGAGGAAAATAATTTTGCTCCTTTTTGCTAACACTGTATCTCAGGATGGTTGCACTAGTTTACCACCATAAAAGTAAAAGTTATATGAGCATGTTCTTAGCCTACTTCCTCAAATTTTAAAACTTTTTTCTTTGCTGATCAATAATAACTAATTTGCTTTATATATTTTATTGCTAGAATTGAGTGTTTTAGATGTTTTGTACTTAATGACTTTTAAGACTGTTTATTCTTTACTCATTTCTCTTCTTTCCAATTATTCAACAAATGAGTGCCTACTATGTGCCAGGGAGTCTCTTGTCTAGCCTAGGGATTTAGCTTTGAACAAAAAGCCCCTGACAAAAAAAAAAAAGCCCCTGCCCTTATGAGCTTTATATTTAGTAATTTAATTCTTAGAGATTTTTTAAATTCTTTAATAATACAGATATATTTAAATTTGTTGAGGCATTTAACTCTATGTGGAATGTATTTTTTTAACATGCTGTGAGGTGGGAACTAAATTGTTTTTTGTTTTTTTTTTTTTCTTCCAACCTTCCCCCCCACACACACCTTTTTTGTGTGTGAGCCTTCTTAATTTTTTTTTTTTAATGAACAAGGATCTCTTGTCGAGCTATTTACTTTTTCCATTGGACTTCTGTTTTTATATCAGTTTTTGTAATAAACTTCCATTTTGGTTAATGGTGCTACTTAAAGTTTTTTGGTGGAGTTAATTAAGAAATAATTAACAGTGCCAGAAAAATGTAGTTTAGCCAAATTATTAGGAATTATTGGAGATTCTTTGAAGGGTTGAAGGGAAGGGGGTTAACATATTGTCTTTTATCTGAAATTGTTTGAATAGTATTTTTTTCCTTTGAAAAAATAAAAGCACCACAATGCTAACGTCAGCAACATTTCTGGAGATGGAAAGCTTATTTTCACTTCTATTAAGTGCATTTAGGGGTAAGATAAGATTCATGCAATACAGCCTAAATTCCAGCACTCTTGTTTGGGAACAATTTAGAGTCTTAGAAGGAAATGCTTTCTCTATTCCATTCTGATTGTTTCATTTTCCCTTAGGGTGAGAAAAACAAGGCCCTTATCTCCTACCTGCAGGAATTTATGGGTAGGACTAGAGACTTTAGAATGTAGTCTTTTGTGGCTCTCTGGCCTGTGTATTACAAATGATATTGTGTTCATGTGAGCTACAGTCTAAACATGAAAGAAACACATCTTGAAAGTCAGGTTCTAAGTCAATAATCTAGACTAATGGTGTTTAAATTAATTTGTTCATACTGCTTGTCAGTAAAAGTTTTGTATATTTACTGGAGTTTGGGTATATATTAGGTTTATGCAACCTGTTAATATAGTATATATTATATTTACTATATAGTATATAGTAAAATATGGTACAAATGAGAAAAAGATGGGAAAAAAATTTTTGAAAATAGTTAGCAGTACAGAGACTTTTCCATCCTTCCTGGAAATATTCCGTTCTGGGTGCTTAATTTTTAAGTGTTTAATTTTAAAAACTTCATATTCTCAAGAATCAGTTATTTCAGGGGACAATATACATTTGGTCTGTATTATTTGCTGCTAATATAAGTCCATATAATAGTCTTGAGTTTAACTTTGACAGACTTACCAAGTCTCATTAGGTGGTCATTTCATAATGTGGAGGTTTAACTATTAATAATAGGAATAGAATTGTCAGCTTCCCATGCTCTTCTTTGCTTGTGCTTTTATTTTTTGTCAACCTCGTGTAATATATGAGACATGTGGCCACCTGACATACCTATGAATAAGACTTCTCCTGTAAATACATAATAAATATTTGTGAAAGGTAATTTTTATGTCTGGTTAAAAAAAAGTATGTAGTTCTAATATTTTCTTCCCATCCCCAATGGATTATCTACATGTATTCTACATTAGGGAGACCAATGATTGAAAATACTGGATTCAATTTAAACTTGTTGGACATTGAGAAGAAATTGTGCTGAGCTGTCTCACTCCAGCAACTCCCCTTCCCAGAGAGTCTTTGGCGTTATAAAATTTTTAAATATTATGTATTAGGGATTGTTTTAAGGACTTTAAAAAATACATTTTCTGTTTGACCTTTTCATGTTAATTTTACAGTTTATTTCCTATATTAATAGAAATTTGATTAAATGAATTAAATTTTATTAAGCTACCTTAATAAGTAAGTCTGAAAAGACATGCAGCTTGACTGTCAAATTTGCATTAAATTGTTGGTCATGTTATCACAGCCATTTGAGATGGAGAACGTTTTTACTGTGTCATCAGATCCTCATCCCCCTCCTGCGGCCCCTCCTTCACTTTCTTTACCTTTATCTTCATCTTCTACCTCATCTGGAACTAAAAAACAAAAGAGGACCCCCACGTATCAAAGATCTGTAAGTCAGGGAAGCATTCATTCCAGCATATTTTGCTTTATGTTAAGAGCATGACTTATAAGGACCATTTAGTTTGATGGAAATGCCCTGCAGACTCACTTCTAACTTCTCTAAGCTTTTCTCCTCGAATCTTGGAAGGTAACTCTAGTAGTAGTCATCTTGCTATGCAAAGTATATGAGAATCAGAAGCAGTTGTATCACCTTGGAGCTTATTAGAAATGGAAAATCTCAGACCCCAACACTACCCCCACCACACCCCCACTGAATCAGATTTTGTAGTCTAACCAGATCTCTGGGTAATTTAAGTGTAAGCAGCCCTAGTGTAGAGCCCAGACTGTAGAAGCAGACCTTAACTTGAATCCTGGCTCTACCATTTGATTTGGCAAGCCATTTAACCTGTTTCCTCTTTGGTAAAATGGGGATAATATTACTTCCTTGTGGCTTTTGTAAAAATTAAATGAGTTAATCCATGTGAAACAGAACAGTGTCTAGCATGAAAGAATTAGAAATTAACCACCAGTGGGTGTGGTAGCTCTGATTTGCATGGTTTACTCTTGCTTCATACTGATTATTCAAATTTGGGTTTGTCTTTCTAGAATTTAGTCATTCTTTTTTTTTTTTTTTTTTTTTTTTAATGAAAAAATATTTTTATTAGTATCACCCAGCTCCTTACTTAAATGAAAGTACATATGAGTACAGTTTTCAATGAAAGGATCTAAAACTAGTATGGGAATGTTGCCAATATAGTAAATTAATTATAGACCTTGTCTTTGCTGGGGATTTCTTCCTATTTTGTGCTTAAATAATCAGGTTCTTTGGTTTTACTCAAATAAGGGGAAATGAAATGTCCAGTGTGATAGACAGTATTTGAAGATCTAAACAGGTTCCATTGCATTGCATTTAACAGCTCCTCTTTCACTAAAGATTCTTTTCTTGTACTATATCTGATCATAGAAACGAAGTATTTACAGACTTCATCAGTGTCTGAAACTGGTGAGAAAAGCTTTCTTTAAAGGGACCTGTGAAATGATGCAAAATTTTCAGAATGGAAGAGCTTTTGCTGCCTTGAATTTTGTCTTAGAAAACTGTTTTCTAACCATTTGGGGTTCTCTTCCATTAAAGAATGCATCTAAACCTAAGCATGCATCACTCTGGAATTTTCTAATAGAATAAAGTATTGTATAGAAAGCTTATTGTGTTAATCTATACTAACTTAAATTTATTTGCCTTCAGAAATGCATGGTTTACCAACTAGTGTTAAGGTTGCTATTTTTGGTTTGGCTTTTTTTCCCCCAAGTTTAAAAAATTGACATTAATCAGTTTCTTGTGGAATAGACTTGGTCATTTGGGTTGCTGTTCCTTGAAAATTGGTCACCTTTGCTCTGAAATTGGTATTATGGTAATTTCAAATTAACGTAGAGGCAGCTTTACTTATGTACTTGATTTACCTTTAATATTAAATTCCAGAAATCCTATTTTGTTTGGTAAGTGAAAATTCTACCTTAAATCCTTAACTGGAAGCAGTTCCCCAAAATAACAAATTTTTTCCTGTAATTATTTATTTTATATATTTCTTTGAATTTTCATTCTGAAGAATTAGTGATAATCAGACTTAGTATGCTGTAGAGATGAAATACAAGCATTTATATGTTGAGTTCTTTTCTTTTTTTTTTTGATAGATGAGCTTTGATCCAAACCTTCTCCACAACAATGGACACAATGGGTACCCCAATGGTACTTCAGCAGCATTGCGTGAAACTGGGGTTATTGAAAAACTGCTAACCTCTTATGGATTTATTCAGTGTTCAGAACGTCAAGCTAGACTTTTCTTCCACTGTTCACAGTATAATGGCAACCTGCAGGACTTAAAAGTAGGAGGTAATCTATTGGTTCTCCCTTTTAAGAAATGTAATCACAAATTTCTCTTGACTATCATCTTATTTGTGAGAGTGTTACAGTTTTGGCTTTTCAGTTGTACCAGCTACTGAAGTATGTATAAGCCAGCAGAATTCCAATTTCTGATATGGTGGTGTCTCTCTGAGAGATGAAGGACTAATTGATATCTTGGAATATTTTTACAATCAATGCTTGGAAGAATTATTGTTCCCCTAATGATAACTGTTTACTTATATATTTGATTTTAAGCCAATGAAAATAGTAAACTATTATAATATTACGATTATTTTACTAAGTACTATTTTTGGTAGTACTTAAGAAAACAGAATGTCACCACTTGGACAATGTGTCGTTTCATCTTGGCTCATGCCATAGAAATCATTTAGTAAGTGTTTGGCTTACTAAAACACTGAAGCTGCAAGGTCTCAGTGTGTTTTTAAAATTTTCTTGGAGAGAGGAGTCAGAATACTAGCCAACCTGAGTGTTTGCTATATACTCAATACTCTAAATGCTACCATGGTATTATTTTGTTTTGTTTAATCCTCATAGCAAACCTGTGTAGTAGGAATTATTCTCATTTTACATATGAGGAAATTGAGGTATAGAGTTTAAAAAAAAAAAAAAACTTGCCAAAGATCATGATCGTTATATTGCCTCATTTGCAATGCCTAAAATGCCATGAAAAGCTAAGATTATGGTAGGCTATCTTAGTCTTAAACAGTAGCATATATTAGAATTACCTGGAAGGAAGGTTGCTATACCTGATCCCCAGAGTTTGTCTTTGAGTAGGTCTGGTGTGGGACCCAAGAATTTGCTTTTTAGCTAAGATTCCAGGTGATGCTGATGTTGCTGGTCCAGGGACCCCACTTTTGAGAACCACTGGTCTACAGCAACTCAAGGGCTACCTTAAAGTTTACCTTAGCTTACCTTAGTTTGGAAGTGAGATACCATTTTGCCAAAATTAGTCCAACAAATATAATATATTCTTTATTTTAGATGATGTTGAATTTGAAGTATCATCTGACCGGCGCACTGGGAAACCCATTGCTATTAAGCTGGTGAAGATAAAACCAGAAATCCTCCCTGAAGAACGAATTAATGGACAAGTTAGTGGCTTTGATGCTTTGTGTTTTCTTAGGGCCCTGCTTTTGCATATCTTTTCACATTAGAAAAGGAAGATTTCCCTCCATCTCCTTAGTTTGCACGCAAGAGAGCTATAGTGTATAAAGATTACTATTTTAAAATTATATCAGAAGCACTGGCATTTCTTGACCTGAAATAAAAATATGGTCAAGACTCAATTTGGGTTTTTACATATAACCCTAAGTCTATGCTTACAGTCAGTTTATGTACTGTAAGTTTGAAACTTGGCAGCATGACATCCTCTGTGGATCATATTAAAATGCATCCCTATGTATAGTATAGAGGATATTAAATTTCAGTTAATATTGCACAGTGCTGCTCCTGAAATGATTAGCAATGGAAATTTTTTTTTTTTTGACTGGTAGGTTGTGTGCGCTGTTCCTCACAACTTAGAGAGTAAATCTCCAGCTGCCCCGGGTCAGAGTCCAACAGGGAGTGTATGCTACGAACGTAATGGGGTAAACTTGTGTATTTTTCTTAAACCTTTGCCTGATCCACCATGTGATCTATAAAGCGTACTTTAAAATTCAAAATAAAAAACATGAACTGCAGTTGCTGAAATCAGTTTTAAATTTGGTTTCTAAAAGACTTTTGAGTGCAGCATAATCAAAAACTTTAAAAACAAAACAATCCATAGGACTTCCAAACTGTCTTAGCTTACCCAAGTGTGACCTTAGTTAGAACATTAAGGTAAAATGCTCCTTTTAATCACTTTGGGGGGGGGTGGGGGGGTCTTATCTGGTTCTTTTTAAGCACTAACTCCAGTTTTATTATTTGGAATGCCTTATATAAAAATTTTGTTTTGTTTTGTTTTGAAATGTAACTGTAGTCTCTGGGCAAATGCTTCCACGTGTGTAAGCTTTTTGAAGTTGGATTGCTGCTCAGTTTGTGGGCTTGCAGGAGTCATCAGCTTCATGGAGGGGGAAGTGTTTGTTTATATGACAACTTACTTGTCATAAAGCATTTAACTTAAGGAAATTTGGCTTAAAATGCCTATATAGGAGAAATTTAAGTAAATTGCAGTTATACAGTCAATATACATCCTGCCAATATAGTAATAGTAATTTATTAATTCACAGGAAGTATTTTATCTGACTTATACCCCCGAAGATGTTGAAGGGAACGTTCAGCTGGAAACTGGAGATAAAATAAACTTTGTAATTGATAACAATAAACAGTAAGTGTTTTTTGTTTAATTTTCCAAACTAGTTTTTGAATTTTACTTTAAGAAAAAATCTGAAGCAAGTTTGAAAACCTAATTTTTAAATCTGGATAGTTAACATGATGTTTTAAACTTTGTATTCATCATCTTAAGCATATAAGAATCTATTCTCTGACAGGCACTGTACAGGGTGTCAGAAATAGGAAGATAATTAAAAATCAGAGATTTCAAGGGGCTGTTGTAGAGGTCAGTAAAGGTTTTACATAAGCACCAGTGCTTGAGTTATGTTTTTAGGAATGGGTGTGAAGTCACTGGGAAGGTAAGAAAAAGAAAACAGTCGGGGTAGAAGAAGTATCATGGCATTTTTGTGGCAATTTTAGTTTATTAAATTAACTGGATCATAAGAAGATGGAAGTTTAGGCTTCATCCCATGATCATAGGAATCTGAAGAATTTAAAACGAGAATGAGAATAATGATTGGTTTAGATCCTTAGACTTGGTGGAGATGGTAGATTTTTAGAAAGTAGGGATACTTCATGCTAGGGGCAGTGATATGAAAGTTTACATGAAGATAAGAGCCTAATGAGATCAAGGGTGGTGGGGGGGTAGAGAAGTTGAATCACGTTGAGAAGATAAAATCAAGCTTAATAATTTTCCCAAATGCCATTTTTCTGGCTTGGGCTACTGGGCATATGATGGTATCATTAACTGAACTGGCAAATGAATTATTAAGGGTGGGAGAATTATTAATTTAATTTGGTATTCTAAGTTTGAGATATTTGTGGGTGATCTGGATAGATCAAGTATGCAGTTAGTTGCATGTACAGCCCTGAGAATTAGAAACCAGTAATGGGCAAGAAATTTAGCTTTGGAATTCATCAACATATGCAGTCAAGGAAAAGTGTTGTTAAGAAAGTCAAGGGAAAATTATTTTTATTTTGGAATGGGAGCAACTGGAGAGATGCAAGTAGAGAGGGAAAATTTAAAAATAGGAAGTTGGAGAGGTGCAAGTTACCTCTAGTTAGGGCTTGAAGGAATCAGATTGAGGTGTGGGTAATGGGTGTTATTCTGGTCTAAAAGTCTCAATTTTAAACTGAGGTAGAATACTATGGGAGAGGGCTTCAGTTTGAGGGGCAAACCATTGAAGGGACTTTATTTAACTTTATTAAGTTCATACATGTGCCAAACACTTGTATTACATTACTTATAGTTGCTAATCCTCAGAACACCTTTATCTAATCAGTTTCCTTATCTGTAAAATGAGGTATAGATTTTCATAGTCACTTGACTATGGTCATACAGGTTTATATATAGCAGACTTTTAAATCCCAGTCTGACTCTGAAGCCTTTTCACTGCACTAAGTAACAAAGGGAAGTAGGATTTTTCAGTGCCTGATAGTCTGCTAAATTTTTGAAGTAAAAAAGCAGTATTCCAAGTACAGCACACACTCTTCTACATACAAAAATCAGATTACCGTTTGTCCATGGAGAATTAGGACAAATACTTGCTTGGTCTCCAGCTCTTCCCTTAAAACACCACTGGTATTGCAACAAGTCTTATTCCACCTTTGAAACAAAATTGAATTTACACTGCTGCTCAGAGGAGAAGATAGTATAGCAACATATGATACCTTTAACTGGCTTCAGTTCTCCAACTGAGTTCAGTATCGGTATTTCAAAAGCATACAGCTTCTTCTACAGTCACTGCATTTATTCAATTATCTTTTTAAACTATTTAGCCAGAAATAAATTCAGCGCTTATTGAAAACAGGATGCCCAGTACCTTAGTTCACAGTACAAAATACCTTCTCAAATATTTGTTTAATGAATGACCTTTCTAAAACTTCAGCATTTCTCAACTTTGGTTGCACTCAGTTTGTGGCTTTATTTCATTTTGCTGTTGCTGTTGGAATAGAAAAACAGAGTAGAACATCATAGACCTAAATATAAGTTAGTAAAAAACGAATCTTTCAACAATCCAAGAAAAAGTGATCAATGTATATATGTGCTCAATTAGAAAGCTGGAGTGTCTGAGCAAAAGTCATTAGGACATTAAGCGTTTTGTAAAGTATTAGGTTTCCTAAACCCTAGATTTGCTCTTAGCGGTGACAGGATTTTTGAAGCCCCAGAAAATTCGTTTCTTGTTTCTCTAGACTAATTTCTTTCACCCGTTTGATTCCCTTCCCTCCACCCTCCTCTCCCATTCCTTCCTAGTACTGGTGCTGTAAGTGCTCGTAACATTATGCTGTTGAAAAAGAAACAAGCCCGCTGTCAGGGAGTAGTCTGTGCCATGAAGGTAAGTGTCATCCTATTTGAAATATGTGAGATTTTTACTTTACCACATTGTCTTTAACTTCAAACCCAAGCCCTTTGTTTTTCCTCTTTGCCTTTCCTTGAAAAATATTTCCCGGTCAACCTCAAAAGTAATCTCTTAAATTCCTTGGCTGTTAATTGTTTAAAATGGGCTGTTTAATTAATAGTGTTTGTTAGACCTTACCAATTTTATCATTTCTATTGCAATATAATTTTATGAAAA
Organism: Tolypeutes matacus; assembly: GCA_026826555.1. Lineage (NCBI taxonomy): Eukaryota > Metazoa > Chordata > Mammalia > Cingulata > Chlamyphoridae > Tolypeutes > Tolypeutes matacus. The sequence continues at coordinate 16,509,839 of JAKSZT010001178.1, forward strand.
GACTTGATTATAAATTGTAATCATACGTATGTACATTAAATGGCTCCTAATTTTCCCTTTTTTGTTGTTTGTTTTATTTTTTGTTTTCTTTAGGAGGCGTTTGGCTTTATTGAAAGAGGTGATGTTGTAAAAGAGATATTCTTTCACTATAGTGAATTTAAGGGTGACCTAGAAACCTTACAGCCTGGAGATGACGTGGAGTTCACAATCAAAGACAGAAATGTAAGATATTTTACCAACTTGATCTTTGGCCTTTTAAAATCAGTAGTTGATTGCACTTTTAGGAAACACTTAAAATTATGTCCATCCGTGTCCCGTTCCCCCCACCCCCCGTGCCTGCCCCCCTTATGATTTAGGGTAAAGAAGTTGCAACAGATGTCAGACTATTGCCTCAAGGAACAGTCATTTTTGAAGATATCAGCATTGAACATTTTGAAGGAACTGTAACCAAAGTGATCCCCAAAGTACCCAGTAAAAACCAGGTAAATTCTCTTTTTCAGGAGAGTTCCCTCTCTTTTGCCTAATTGGTAATGGAGTAAATGGTATACTGAAATAGTATTCTATCTGACTAGTTTTAATAGTGGTACAGTTAAATCTTTCTTGATGTATATAATTAAATTAAACGGAAAACCACTGCTCAGTGTATCCATGAATAAATACTTTTTAACTTGGTGATAGAAGAAGTGCTGGTTAAATTGGGGGGGGGGGGGGAACGATTGGTTTGGTGTGCATTTGTGTGTCCCTGCCCCAATTTGTTTATTTTGTTGGAGAGATGAGACTGATGGTCTCATTGCTGAGAAAATGTGAACCATATATAAGATGATTTTCTTCCCCGTAAATCTCAGTTATGAGAATGCAAGGTTTTAATTAGAATGTTGTGATTTTTTATGATTATGTTGTGTGACCACAAAATGCAAAACTTTTAAATTGAACTTACATTGTCAGCACCTTTTTTCCCTTCAGGGAACTATTAAAAATAACATGAGTTTGCTGTGTGTTCTTTATATATGTGTGTATGTGTATGTTTGTTTATATATTTATATATATATATATATATATAACATTTTATTGAAGTATATCATTCACACATGAATATATAGTAAGATTTGTGAGTTTAAAAATCAAACATCTATGTCATCATATAAGGTTCCCATACATTTCCTCACCCCCAACCCCTTGTATTGTTGTGAAACATTTTACAAACTATGAAAGCACATTGTCAAAATATTACTGCTAATTATAGCCCATATCTTACATTTGGTGTATTTTTCCCCCAACCCACCCAATTACTAATACCCTCTATTAGTATTTTGTTATGCTGTGTGTTCTTGACTTTGACCTAGGAATGAAGAGAAATCTCTAGTTAAAATCGTTTTTCTTTTCATCAGAGTGATCCATTGCCAGGACGCATCAAAGTTGACTTTGTGATTCCTAAAGAACTTCCCTTTGGAGACAAAGATACAAAATCCAAGGTGACCCTGCTAGAAGGTGACCATGTTAGGTTTAATATTTCAACAGACAGACGTGACAAACTAGAACGAGCAACCAACATAGAAGTTTTATCAAATACATTTCAGTTCACTAATGAAGCCAGAGAAATGGTAAGTGTTGGACATTATGCAATGTTTGTATTCAATAGTACTAAATTGAAAATGCTTATAGTTAATGACCATATTGGACATATACCCTGTAAGGTGGTATAAGAACATGGCATTTAAGTCAGTCAGGTTTGATTGCTTATCTACCAGTTACCTTGCACATACATAGTGAAAAAGTTTTAGAGTAGAAATTTGGACAGGTGATTTTCTGAGGTCTTTCGAGAGTCAGTAATTCTCAGGCCCTTAAATATAAGACTGCGGAGATTCACAGTCATTATTGTTGAAGGTAGATTTTTCCCAAACTGTTCATTTAATGTTTTGCAAAAGTTAAGTTAAAGTTAGATAAGTTTTTGTTTTACTGTAGGAGTTTGTACATTCTTTTTAATGGGTATATGTCCAAGAGTGGCATATACTAAAATTGTTTCCCAAACATTTTTTACAAATTCAGTTTTCATGAACTAACTATATGTAAACTAACTTTCCCAGATAGTTTATATTTAGTTCTGTCTGAGATCTTAATATCTACAGTGTGTATCATTGCTGTTAATGGAAGTGGATACTACATTCAATGACATTTTTTAAGTGTCTTGAGTCTTTATTTTAACTTTTAAATCTTGAGCCTTTGGAGAACTTACCTTATTTAACAGTTTTGCAATGTGTTTCTAATTTTAAAAGTTTGGACATCTGAAAGTGATTTTAAAAAACAAACATTAAGCTCAGGCTGGGTCTGTTTTGCTTTACAGCATGGAATATCACTTGAGTGGCTACCATTGAGACTTAGCAAGGATTAAATGTTAGAATATTGTTTAGGGCATATTCAAAATTGAATATAGAATAATTGTCTGCAGTGTGAAAATATGCAGTATGTAAGTCATTGGTAGTTTGGTGATAATTTCTGTTCATTGTTTCAGTAAACATGAGTGCCTACCAAGTACCAGGTGCTCTGGATACAATACCTCTCAAAACAGATAATTTAATAAGGAGGGAGAAGAACATGTGGAAACAGTTTCCTATATTTATTCTTCAAATTAAAAAATCTTAAGTCCTTTCTGTGCCTAAATTCATAAAAAATTTGAAGTGGATATTAGAGAGTTGAGTTGCCTTTTGTTGTGAATATTTGAGCTGTTCTGTAGATGTTTGAAATTTTTGGAAGTTACAGTGTCAAAAGGCTTGGGCTTTAACAGTCAACCTGATTTTGGAATTCTAGTTCTGCCATTTTATTAGCTGTCTGAATAAATGAAATTGCTTATTCTCTCTGGGCCTTGATTTCCTCATCATGTAAAACAGGAATAATGCTAAGTTCTCAAAACTGAGAATTAGGTGAAATGGATTATGTGCATGTGTTTACATTCAGATGTGCTAACTTTCTCTAGGGTACATTTGCCAAGGAGTAGCATCTGGGAAGACTTAGAAAATTGCTTAGGGGTTAAATTACTTTATTGAAAGCAATGAGTTCATATTTAAGTGGGGAAAAAAAGCAAAATGTACAGAAAATGTTTGAGACATTAAGAGAGAAAATTCCTAATAATTGAGCTCGATTCTTCCAAACTTGAACATTGTCTTACTTGATAAGCTTCACAGCCAGTGAAAATATTATTTGGTTTTAGGGTGTGATTGCTGCCATGAGAGATGGTTTTGGTTTCATCAAGTGTGTGGATCGTGATGCCCGTATGTTCTTCCACTTCAGTGAAATTCTTGATGGGAACCAGCTCCATATTGCAGATGAAGTAGAGTTTACTGTGGTTCCTGTGAGTAGTTTTTGAGAAAAGTATGTTTTTATTTCCCTGAGGATTGATTTTTCAGTTTAATATTGATTTTGTTTATCATTTGTAGGATATGCTTTCTGCCCAAAGAAATCATGCTATTAGGATTAAAAAACTTCCCAAGGGCACGGTTTCATTCCATTCCCATTCAGATCATCGTTTTCTGGGCACTGTAGAAAAAGAAGCCACTTTTTCCAATCCCAAAACCACTAGCCCAAATAAAGGTAAAGAGAAGGTAAGTTTATATGATCAAAATGACTTTGTACCTCTTTATTCTTGCTCTGCCTAAAGGCTACACCTGTCCACATAAGAATGCAGTATTTTCTCTTTCAGAGTTCCCTGTTAATTTAACAGTGAACTTAATCTAAAACAAGGTTTCCTAAACTCGTCCTTATTGACATTTTGGGCTGATAATAGTTCTTTGTTGTAAGGGCTTTCCTAGCTACATAGTTTAGCAGCATTCTTGGCCTGCACTCACTGGATGTCAGAATATATCTCCTTTCCATTACTCATTGCAACAACCAGAAATGTCTCCAGACAATGCCCAATGTCCTTTGCAGGGCAGGATCACCCCCAGTTGAGTTCCACTCGTTCTTGTCTTCTAAGTAGTTTGAAACTTTCATAATTGAGTGAATTGTTTACATGTTTAACTTGGCATTTATTTTAACAAGCATTGGATAGGAAATAAAAAGATGTCTAAGATGACTTCTGCTCTCAAGTAAATAAATTGAGAAATAGTTGTATAGAAATAAGAAATTCATGCAGAAAATAAAATGTTACAACTAAGGGTCAGTGAGAATGCTCTGGTGAAAACTAATTCTACTGGGCAGAATCTGGGATGGTTTCACTAAAGCATTGACATTTAATGGGTGGAGATAAGTGAAGAGAGAACATTCTTCACGGAAAAGTACAGATAAGAAAAATTCAGAGTTTCTTTAGAAAGCAAGTAGTGGTTTGCCAGGAACATGGGATTTCTTTTGGTGGGAGAGAAAATCAGGGTACAGGCTAGATTGGGTGAGTATTGATTGCTACCCTAAAGAATTTAGACCTTGTACTGTAAGCAGAGGAAACAGTTTGTGTTGGAAAGTGGTTAGGTGGAAGATCATGGCAGTGATGTGAAGGCATAGGAAGGATAAAGACAAAAGGTAGAGAAACTTGATAGGAAATTACTTAATAGTCTGGGTAGTCCTTGAACTGGAGGTAGAGATAATGGATATAAACAAGAGGAGGTACATGAGAGAGATACTGAAAAGTAATGTAATTTTAAAAATTACTTAGGAGCCTGTTAGAGCTTACCACTTATTTTGTAGGTTGGGAAAATGATTTCATCTTTGAGCGTCTGTTTTTAAACTTAAAAAAAATTATTGTCCCATTTTGCTTAGTTGTATGGAATTGCATTTTAAAAGCCCTAACAGTACCTAGGCCATAGTAGGGATTTAATAAGTGGCAGGTGGTACCATTAACAACAATAATAAAAATAAAGTTCAACAGGGCTTTTAATGGCTTTTAGCTCTTAGAATGCCCTGCTTCTCAAATGTTTCTGGCAGAACTGACTTGATCAATACAGTCTGTGTGCGACTTTTCCTTCCCTTGTATTGTCTGTAATTTTCTTCTTAAGTCAACACTGTATCCTAGTACATTCTTCAGTCGTTGTGCTTATTACAGTGTTGTTGTTGTTTTTAAACACAGATGAATAAATATATACATTTCTCAATTAAATATACTAGATACATATAAAAAAAATTTTGAATCAAACAATAATTACAATGTTATTTACACTTTTTTGAATCTTTCTTTCTTACTAGACTGGGCTTTTTGAGGACAGACTGTCTTGTCTCTGATATATTTGGTGTATATAGTATAGTATGCTCTCATATTTTGACTTAGACATTGAGGGTGGTGGGTGGAAAGGATTGAGAGCAAAAATGAATGTTGAATTTTTAGTTTGGTTGACTTGCAAAAAAGTTGATACCAGTGGAGTCAGACTGGAATTCACTGAAATTAAAGTTCTTCAATAACCCAAACTCAAATTCTCGGGATTATTTTATACTGGCTATGTGACCTTCGTCAAGTTATTTAATCTCTAAGACTTTCCTCATATGTAAAATGAGGATAAGAGTAACTATGGAGATAGATACCATAACATTCAGTTTGATAATACCAAGTACCTAAAATAAATGTTGGTTATAGAAGGTAGGGTATGAATGATAGAAGGGTAGAAATGAATTGGTTCTAAATATCTAACAGTTGGTAATGAGGTCTGGAGCCTAGGAAAGAAGTCAAAGCAAGATTAAGGTTGTGGGCATAACCGTCACAGAAATGATAGTTGAAATAACAAAAGAACGTATAGAATTTATGTAGTAGCTGTATAGTGTCATTGCTATATGAATCTATATGCAATAACAAATTTTTTAGGCTTTTAGTTAGCTAATGTTTTTTGGGTATGAGGTAGTGATTTAAATGTTATAGTGAAAAGCTTGATACATCATAACTTAATCACCTACTCAAATATTAAGTGCTCAGAACGATGCTAGATCCTATACCTAATTACATTCCCATGCATTGGTAAATATTTGATTGACATTATGTACTATTCAAGGTACTATATGAGATTCAAAATAGGGCATACAAAAACTTCCTGCCCTACAGAATTTCCACCTGTGTGAAGATGCATATCCAATTTGATTTCTGATGGGCTTTGAGAAGTAGAGAATGGGCATGCTATAAATTTTCAATAGGCTTTCCCTTCTCAACGGCATAAATTAGGCTTTTAAAGCTAAAAGACCCAATTAATGCAGATTAAGCCAGTTCTGTGTTAAGGTAAGATTAGTTTCTATTCATATGGAAAAATCTATTGTTATGGAGCCCTAGAATAAAAATTTCTACAGCTATGGCAATTCTTTGACTCAGGGGTCTGTAAGAACTGTAATTACATTTTTGTTCTTGAGATTTTTATTGCATTCTGTCTTTTTAGGAGGCTGAGGATGGCATTATTGCTTATGATGATTGTGGGGTAAAACTGACTATTGCTTTTCAAGCCAAGGATGTGGAAGGATCTCCTCCTCAAATAGGAGATAAGGCAAGATAATTCTACTTCTTGAGAAAGGGAGGCTCAAAGGTTGTCATCTTAATCATAATTCCTGCAGGATAGTTTCTTTAATTTTATCAAGTTTTCTGAAGTATTTTTTGTGCTTAAAGTTGTTAAATATATATACATATCTTTATATTTTAAAATTATTCTGTTAGAACAGGGTTTTTATTTTGTTTTGTTTTTTTAAACAGATGAGATGCTTAAATTCATTACATTAAATAAAATTGATAATATTGGTATGAAAAATAAGTTACTGAAATAACTCTTGCCAAAGATATCATGTTGTTTTGTTTGTTTTCATTTTTCTCATAAGTCTGGTTTCTCGTAGTCCTCCTTTAGAGGAATTAAGAATATACAAGGAGTACACACCTAAGGACAAACTGATTCTTTGTGAAAAAATGGAATGAGAAGTAGGATTGTTAGTTTGTGGTGAAAATCTATTCCATCAGAGTAATTACAAAGGAAATTTGGAGTGGAAAGCATGGTCTGGGGATTGTGGGTCAAGACACTTGGCATGGAAATGACACAGTATTAATGAGCACCCTTGTTTTCACAGGTTGAATTTAGTATTAGTGACAAACAGAGGCCTGGGCAGCAGATTGCAACTTGTGTGCGACTTTTAGGTCGTAATTCCAACTCCAAGAGGCTCTTGGGTTATGTGGCAACTCTGAAGGATAATTTTGGATTTATTGAAACGGCCAATCATGATAAGGAAATCTTTTTCCATTACAGGTAAGGAATGCCTTCTCAGAACTCATAACCATCCAATTTTTTTGTTTTGGAATGAAAAAGAAAAACATTTTGTATTTTTTAAATTCTAAAGTTGATGTTGGTAAAATTATGGCAAGATACGAATCGAAGTTAATCATTTACATCTATATGGAGAATAAGTGGCTAGAAGATAAAGACTTGTGCCTATTTTGAACACTGGATAGGAACCTTTGTGCTTCAGTGAGAAAATCTTACTGATTTTTTATATTGACACCTTGGCACCAGAGTTGTGCGTTTGATATATGGTGGTGAACAGCATGGGCTATGGAACCAGACTGACTCCAGGCTCTGTCACTACCTATGTAACTTGTATTAAAATGAATTAACCTCCTGGTATAGTTTCATTCTCTTGAAGCTGGGGATAATGGAGTGTTTTTGAGGGTTAAATGAGTACTAATAAAGTACATAAAACTATTGTCCACCATGAGTAAGCATCCCATGAATGTTGTTATATAAGAAATGCTACTTGCTACTGTTAATGTTTGTGGCTTAATCAAAATGCCATTTCCTCTCTCCACTCCCCCCAGTGAGTTTTCTGGTGATGTCGATAGCCTGGAACTGGGGGACATGGTGGAGTACAGCTTGTCCAAAGGCAAAGGCAACAAAGTCAGTGCAGAAAAAGTGAACAAAACACACTCAGGTAATGAATTGTGGTTTCTACTTCAACCTATGTTTTGAATAGAAGGTAAGGGATAGAGTGGGAGAGGAAGAGAAGACTCAGTTGTTGTAGATCAGTATTTCTCAAGGTGTGATCCCCAGAGCAGCAGCATCACCTGGCAGCTTGTTAAAAATGCAAGTTTTCAGGCCCCATTCCCACACCTACTTAATCACCGGGGATGGGCAGCCTGTTTTAACAAGTCCTTCAGGTGATCCTGATGATGTATTCTGAAATTTGAGAACCACTGTTTCTAATAACTTTAGATCATTTGCTTTAAGCTTATTTTCAATTTAGTGTCTTTTTTAACAAAAAGAAAAGAAACAACCCCAAGATACAAATCTCCATGGGGTTGGGGAAAGAGAGAAGCTTGTTGCACTGGAAGATTGTTTTGGAGCTAGGATAAGTCTAGATATAAAAAATAATGGGAAATTTTGGGAATCATTGCTGTTTATGATTTCCACCTTTTTTTAGGAGGTACCAGAGATTGAACCCAAGACCGCAGTCATACATGGGAAGCAGGTGCTCAACCACTGAGCTACACCTGCTCCCTGGTGAGAGTTATTGTGGGGGGTTTTTTTGTTTCATTTTGTTTTTCATTTGTTTTGTTTTTAGGAGGTACTGGGATTGTATCCGGGACCTTGTATATGGGAAGCAGGTACTCAACCACTTGAGCTACATCTCTTCCCCTCCAACTTTTAAAAGAGCTGCAACTTTGGACTTTCATTCCAAACACCCCCAAATAACAATTGCTATAGGCAAGACCTGGAGAAATCACAGTAGAGCATGCTGTGCTCTAACACTGGGGATATAGCAATGAACAAAATAGACAAATCCCTGCCATCGTTGCATTTACTTCTAATGGAATATGGGCAAACAGAGTAAAATATTCACTTAGAAAGATGGTAATGCATACTGTTTAATAAGATAAATCAGAAAAGGGAGATAAGCATTAGAAATTGCTGTTTTAGAGACCAGGGAAGGCCTTGCTTAGAATGTGATACCTGGTTACTGAGAATGTAGGAGAGCAAGACCTGTTCTAAACATGCATATTTATTAATTCCTTAAATAAGTTTCTTTATTTAGTGAAATTACGCATTTATATGATAGTTTAGAAATATTCAAGTTCAAGTGACTGTACTAGGACTAGAACTTGGCTTCAAGTTTCCTGCCCCATTTCAAGAATAAAAAGTCAGGGAAGCGGCTGTGGCTCAATCAGTAGGGCTCCCGTTTACCATATGGGAGGCCCTGGGTTCGGTTCCCGGGGCCTCCTGGTGAAGGCAAGCCCGCCCGCACGGTGTGGTTAGCTGACCCAGCGAGCACAAGCAGCAAGGGGGGGGATAAATGAATAAATAAATAAAAATCTTAAAAAAAAAAAAAAAAAAAAGAATAAAAGTCAACTCAACCAACTCTTTTAATATATGTGCTTTTATATATATAAAGTTCAGTTTAGTTTTCTTTTTTAACTTTATTTCATGTATATAAATACGGTCTCTCCAACATAATGTGCTTATGTATAGCTATTTGCTCACTTTTTTCCCTGTGGAGTAGAAAATTTTTTTAATTTTTATTTTGAAATACAGGACAGCAAAAATTAATACAAACCACATACAGAGAATTCCAATATGTCCTTAGCTTCCCAAATACCCACATCCACCAATTTTAACATTTTGCCACATTAGCCATATCATTCTATATACCTGTACATCAGTCTATCAGTACCTCTCTCCATCTGTCTTGTCTGTCACTTGTGTAGTTTTATACATCATGTTCCTTCAATATTTAATACTGCCTTGTATATTTTCTAAGAACAAGGGTATTTATGTAACCACCTCAAATGCACTTACCAAGTTTAGGAATTTATATAAAGCTTAGTCTATATTCCAATTTTTTTCATGTTCCAGAAATGTCCTTTTGCACATTTCTCCTCCATTATTCCCTCCTTGATCATGTATTGCCTTGCATTGTCATTGTTTCTTTAATTGCATATTCTTTTTGTTAATTGTGAAAACATATATATAACATAATCTTTTCAATTTTAACTACTCCTAAGCATTCAGTGGGATTACTCATATACACCTTTAATTGCTAAAACTTATTAACCATCTCCCTAAACAGAAACCCTATACCCATTATGCATAAACTCCCCATTCCCCCCTGGCAAACTGTAATCTAGTTTGTTTCCATGAGTTTACATGTTCTGTGATATTTCTTTTGTAGTTAACGGTGGGGCTTAAATTGAATGCCCTAAATCTGTAACTCTCCTTTGCTTAGAGACCAACTTAACTTCAGTTGTATATACAAACTATATTTACCCCCATCTTCCCCCCACCTTTGTTCTTGTCACAAATTACATGCTTATGCATTGAGTCCAAACTTACTGATTTCTCCTTAAATTTTATACATTGGTCTTTTACATCCTGTAGGAAGTAAAAAGTGGAGTTATAAACCAGAACTAAAATAGTACTAGCCTTTATATTTATTCGTTACCCTCACCAGAGACCCTTATTTTTTCATGTGGCTTCCATCTTTTGTCCCTTCCTTTCAACCTGCAGAACTCTCTTTAGCATCTCCTATAGCATTAGTTTAGTGTTGACCAACTCTCAGCTTTTATCTGGGACAGTCTCTCCCTCGTATTTGAAAGACAGTTTTGCCGGATTTAGAATTCTTGATAGGCAATTTTTTTGTTTTTAGCGCTTTAAATACATCTTCCCACTGCCTTCTTCCCTCCGTGGTTTCCAATGAGAAATTGGCACATCGTATTGAGGCTCTCTTTTACATGCCATGTTGCTTGTCTCTTGAGGCTTTCAGAATTCTCTATCTTCAGCATTCAACTGTTTGATTATAATATGCCTCAGCATGGGCTTATTTGGGTTTTTCCTGGTTGGAGTTTGTTGAGCATCTTGGAAGTGAATATTCATGTCTTTTAGTAAATTTTGGGAAATGTTCATCCATTGTTTCTTTGAATATTCTCTCTACCTTTGTCTCTCATTTTCCTCCTTCTGGGACACCCACATTTAGTACACTTGATGGTGCCCCCACAGGTTCCCCAGACTCTGTGCACTTTTCCTCTTTCTACCCCTCTAACTGTATGATTTCATTTGTCTTATCTTGAGGTCCACTGATTCTTCTTCCAGCTCCAATCTGCTGTTGAACCCCTCCAGAGATTTCTGTTCCTGTGGTCTTCAGCTCTGTTTCATTTCTTTTCGTAATTTCCATCTTTCTATTGATATTCTCTCTTTGTTCACCTGTTGTTTTCCTGATTTTCTAAAGATCTTTGTCCATATTTTCCTTTAGCCCTTGAGCATATATATCTGATCCTCCTTATTCATAGTTTCTAATTCTTTAATCTCTTCTTTTTTCTGGGCCATCACTTTTTTTTCTTTGTATGTTTTGTAATACTTTGTTGAAACCTGGACATTTCGGTATTTTAATGTTTTATCACCAGAGTTTAGATTCTGAGCCATCTGTTCCTTAAGCTTGTATCCAGCTAATATTATGACAGATTTCCTTGAAAGCCAGGAGCTAACAAAAAAGAAGGAAAAAAAGATAATGCAGTTCTCATCTGATCTTTGCAGATTAACCTGTGCCAGTGCTCCCTTAAGAGCTTATCCATACAACAAGGTTTTGGGTTTTGTTTTTGTTTTTGTTTATTTTAAGATCCCCGCAGGATTGAACCCGGGACCTCCTACATGGAAAGCAGGTGCTTAACCACTGAGCTACATCTGCTCCCCATACAATGATTTGAGAGAGTAGCTTGAGGCCCATGCATATGGGCCATCCTGATCTTTTCTGCTCATGGATCTTGGCTGGGGCAGTGCATGTAGCCCTAGGAATTCCCGTACACCATTACATATGTCCCCATGTCCCTCTTGTAGGAGACATTTTACTCGTGGTCCCAGGTACTGCGTTTTATGTCCTACAGCCAGCAATCCCTTGCCCCAAGCAGCCACGAGACTAATCTCAGCATTCTATAGAGGAGCTGTGTGTACTCCTTCTACATGCAGGGCAAATTTTGGTATCACAAATCCCTCAGGCCACTTCCAGACAGATTGGGCCAGATACTCATGCTCTCAGTGTGTGCAGTAGGCTTACTCTTATCTTTTTGGAACCAGGACCAGGGATCAGCACTGGGAATGAGAATCGGCTCTGCACCAAACTGGTGAGGGTTGGGGAAGGGGCCAGCTAGGGTGCCACGAGAGCAACCACTATTAAGTAGACTTTTTCTTGATTTGGCGTTCATCCTGTTACCAAAGTCCTTTAACTGTTTTCTGGAGCTTTTGAGAAAGATGTTTCTGCCAGTTGGCTGGTTGTTCAAAGCTTCTGTCAGGGTACCATGCCATATAGAATCTCACACCATCTCCTGATCAGGGCAGGACTAGAGTTTAAATTTTTCAGTGAGAGGTATACATGCTTTTGTTTTCCAGTGAATGGCATTACTGAGGAAGCTGATCCCACTATCTACTCTGGTAAAGTCATTCGCCCCCTGAGGAGTGTTGATCCAACACAAACTGAGTACCAAGGAATGATTGAGATCGTGGAAGAGGGTAAGACCATCCCTATCATATTGTTTCAAATTTTCCATACCTTCAAATGAATACTTTCAAGGTTTTAAAATACTATTTTGCAATTGTTTTCAGGTTCCTAAAATACTGAATTAAGGAAAACAAGTGACTTTTTATAATATTCCTGTTACTCACTAGTTATTTACACCAGTATTAACAGTGTTTACTAATATCATTCAGTTATACAAATATTCTTGCTTCCTATAAAAGCTATTTCTTAATAGCTAGGGTTCCATTGGGATCCTACTTGTCTTCAGGCTGTGGTCCCTTATATTTTTCAATTTTCTGATTTTTTTTTTTTTCCCCCTCCATCTCCCTGAGGTGCCAATCCTTTCCCTCCAACAACCAACACCAGAGAGACCAATTTTGAGTGGTTTCCTTGCATACAACAACTTTGCAGTAGAAGTGGTAGGAGGGAACACTAGATGATTTGGGTAGCAGAATTACCATAATGGTGGGGTAGATGAGAGGGTTTGAAATTCCAACTAAAGATGATGGCTTGGCTTACAAAGAAAATAAATTCACGTGTCATATAGGAACCATAAGGTCACAGTAAAGTTACTTGGGAGAAAGAAATGAACGTTGATAAACTTGTTCTTTTACCACATGGTGTATTCTTTGGAATTTCTGCTTTACATAGAACCACTGTTTTCCATCTCCAAATATAAATGGATTTTAAAGCAAATCAGTCTCTAAACCAATTCCGTAATGACACCACATCCTTAAAAGGGCCAGGGAAGTATAGTCTACTAACTTTTTACTAATGAAGTAATATAAAACTGCCCTTCCTCCTCTTCTGACACAACTTTTTTTTTGAGGAGGTACTAGGGATTGAACCCAGGACACCTTGTACATGGGAAGCAGTCACTAAACACTGAGCTACATGTGCTCCCCAATGAGAGTTGGTTTTTTCCTTTTGTTTGTTTTTAGGCAGTACCAAGAATCGAACCTTGAACTACAGCTATTCCCCTGATATGACTATTTTACACTCCTTTTGCACCCTTACCCCTCCAAACCTCTTATTCGTCATAATTGGCTATAGGATATAATCCAGAGAATTTTGTGGAATAGCAAACTTGTCAGCAGATTCTAAGCCTAGAGTTTTCTGGGACTGGACAAACCTTTTTTCCACTTGTTGGCAAGAGTAGGCCTTTTATTTAGGAAAACAATTCCATCTCCGTATAAGACTGTTGGCTTTGGAGTTGGGCAGACCTAGGTCTGAACACCAGCTCTTTCACCGCCTTGATGTGTAACCTTGGACAAATAACTTAAATCTCTCCTAGCTCAGTTTCTTCATCTTTAAGTCTGAAACCTAAGAATGTTCTATAAAGATCATTTATGAATCAGTATAAGTGCTTAATAAATGATAGGTATTATTGCACAATTAGGTCAGACAAGCAGTCTCTAAATCAGTCTTCTGCATAACTTGGCTCCTGTGGTTTAAAAATAAAAATCTTAACCCTATGATCATCAGGATGGTTAAAAGCATTTTCATTCCAGAATCTTTCCACTTCAGCCTCCCCCCACACACACACATTTGAGTCATTGAATTCCCCTGGGTGCTTATTTAATAAGAAGCTGAACTCTTTTGCCTAGATTTTAGCCTTGGCCAGCACCAACCTACTGCCAACTTTTTTTACTTCTAGAACAGGACTTGGCAAATAATGGTGGCCCTTTTTTTCCCCTTTTTTTTTTTTCTTTTTTGTAAATAAAATTTTCTTGGAATACAGCCATGACCCTTCATTTACATATTTCCTTTGCTTTCTCACTACAACAGCAAAGTTGATTAGTTGTAACTGAGAAAAAGTTTGTCAGTCTCTCATCTAGGGTATGGGTATCCATTAATTTGAAGTAGGCACAATGAGCGTAAAGACATTTTATCTACATTGTCTTTGCCTATGCCTGGCTAGTTTATTTCCCAGTTATGTATGGCTACTTGATTCACATTGTGAAGATAATCCAGTGGATAATGCTAGCAACCCATAATGCTTAAAAGTCCCAATTTTCTTGGGTGATGAGATTGTGAGTGATAGTGTTATCTTTAAATTTTATAAATGCAGTTTAAAGCTGTTCAGTCACTAGTGAGGTACTAATGAGCTATTAAGTTCTTATTCTCATAGTTCTCTACTTAGCTTTTAAGGTTTTCATTTCAGCTTAAAAGTAGTTCATAGGATTAAAAAAATGTTTAAGGAACAGAATTCATTTTCAGTCCTGCTGTGTATAAATTATAAATACAGTTGCTATCAGCAGCTTTTAGACTTTCTACTGGTTTCTCCTTACAGGGGATATGAAAGGTGAGGTCTATCCATTTGGCATAGTTGGGATGGCCAACAAAGGGGATTGCCTGCAGAAAGGGGAGAGTGTCAAGTTTCAGTTGTGTGTCCTGGGCCAAAATGCACAGACTATGGCCTACAACATCACACCCCTGCGTAGGGCCACAGTGGAGTGTGTGAAAGATCAGGTAAGTGGCAGTATCTCTGGGTCTGAATTTGATCCATCTTGTGAGTTAAAGGATTTCTTTTTTTTGCCAAGAAGAGCTAACTAATATTACATAATGGGAAAAATAAGTTTGTAATAAGATTCTAGAATAGAAAGACTATAAGGTTTTTGTAACTTTAGCTGAAAGCTGCTTTTGCAGACCACATGTAGAAGTGTTTATAAAATAAGCTTAGACAAACAAAACTATTCCTGGTACTAGTACCTGAGGGAAATTTCCCTGTGAGTCTTCAGAGGGCATTTTCCAGCATCAGTGTACAATGAATATAACATCATTTTGTATGACTTTTATAATACATTTATAAAATATATATTTATATATAATATAAAAATGTTCAAGCAATAGCGCTCTTAATTTTGCTTAATTTAAAAACTTAATTTGTAATATATAGATAAAGGAACGAGGCTTTGTTTCTGTAAAGCTTTATGATCTTTGTGAGTGGCTGTGATTTCAAAGATACATTTCTTAGCCGACAAGTTTTGCAGACCATATGCGTTAGTTGTATCACTGGAGCATCAGCATTATTACTGTGTTTTAAAAATTCTCTTCTAGTTAGTCAGGCATTGTTTCGTTCAGAATGTGTCCTGTCCCCTCCCCCCCCCCCCCCCCCCCCCCGTCCCTCGGTATGTCCTCCTTTTAGCTTACTCTCTTTTTATTTCAGTTTGGCTTCATTAACTATGAAGTAGGAGATAGCAAGAAGCTCTTTTTCCATGTGAAAGAAGTTCAGGATGGCATTGAGCTACAGGCTGGAGATGAGGTGGAGTTCTCAGTAATTCTTAATCAACGTACTGGCAAGTGCAGCGCCTGTAATGTTTGGCGAGTCTGGTGAGCTTTTTTTGTTGTTGGATCAGTACCCATCTAGGACTGGTTCTTTTAACTTCTGGATTGTTTGCTGCTTTTTTTTTTTTTTCTCTTTTGACACTCTTTGATTATTTCTTGATACTTAGTCTATTTTTACCTCTATTCCTTGTCTAACTTTTGGTTTCGTAAACTTGTCCCAGTGAAATAAGATTCTGTAGTTTCTATCCTTAAAGAATTCTTTGCTCTTTTCTTCCATTAAGCCATTTCTATGCTGCCTAAAATTCTCATTTTATAGTGTTGCAGTCCTGACTCTCGTGCCTTTTTTTTTTTTTTTTTTTTTTTTTTTAATCTCAGAAGCATTGTTGCCATGAGAAGAGCTGGAAGTGCCAGAAAATATTTCTTCATGTTTACATTTCCTAAGGTTTTTCACATTGACTACCTTGATTTATGTGTTTGTGAAACTGGTCTCTCTGGTTGCAGACAAGTCTATGGATGACCCTCACCTACATGATTCTTCCAGCTCCTACACAGTAATAAACCTTAAGTTGGGAGGTGGGGAAATACAAACAAACTTGTCTGTCCTGTCTTGCTAGTTGGCTAGATGAGACAAGAGTCCACCTCATTAAAAGTGAGTCATTTGGTTAGGGAGAGAAAGCATTTTTCTGCAAGTACTTGCTTCCCACCAAATATTGCTTCTTCTGACCTCTTGACTTATTACAGCGAGGGCCCAAAGGCTGTTGCAGCTCCAAGACCTGATCGGTTGGTCAATCGCTTGAAGAGCATCACCCTGGATGATGCCAGTGCTCCTCGCCTAATGGTTCTTCGCCAGCCAAGGGGACCAGATAACTCAATGGTATGAAACCAGACCAGGCTTGGGAGAGGCCAACTGATGAGACTACAGGCTACTTGAGGTCCTATTTATGCATAGGTCAGAGAGGTTAATGAAGCAGGAAACCTTCAGCATTGCTTATAGCTGGTTAGGACTTGCTATATATACTGGTTCAGCCCCTAAACATGATGTTTGTTCACAGTAAAAAGCACATTTCTTGCTTTTCCTGATGCTTTTAACAAAGTTTAGGTAAATGGGGCAAGAGAAATTACTATCAATTTTTCCCCTCTAGAAAAGAATTAGTGGTTAAGATTATATTTTTTAAAAGCTTTTGTAGTTCATTTTGGCATTGTGAATGTACTCGTTGTCATGCACCCAGATTAACTGCAATTCTATTTCTTTACAGGGATTTGGTTCAGAAAGAAAGATCCGTCAAGCTGGTGTCATTGACTAACCACATCCACAAAGCACATCATTAATCCACTATGATCAAGTTGGGGGGATTGTGGTGAAGGGTTCTGAATATCTCCCTCTTCATCCCTCCCAAAATCTGGAGTACTTATTCTATTGAGCTATTACATCAGTTTTAACACCTTCCTCGTGTTATGTTTAAAAAAAATAAATAAATTTAAGAAAACCATTTTAAAATTATGCACAGTTGCAGCCTGGAAAACTTAAGGTGGCGCCTTATAGTATCAATTTTAGGAGCTTTATTTGGTGCATTTAACGCAACTGGTAATTGCAAAATCCACTTCGCCTGTGTAAGTGAAAAATATAGACTGTTATCTTGTTTGGCCCTATGAAATTCTGCACTTGGTATTTAGTGTGTACTCTACCTTCATTACTTCTGGCAAAATGTTCTGCCTTAGCACTCGGTTGCATTCTTTTCTTTCCTGTTCATTATGCTTTAATGCTGAGGACCGTATGAGGGTAGAATATATTACCTTTTTAAATTACAAAAATTTAAAAATTTGTATAGGCAAACCATTTCCTTAAGTTGATGGCCAAATGTTAAAATGTTATTTTTCATATCATTTATAATCTTGTCGCAGTCCACTTAACGAAGTTTGGTTAGATTTCAGTGAAAATTATCTTCCAGAGTAGGTTTTTTTTGTTTTGTTTTTTTTTTCCTGGGATGGGGGGTAACTTTACTACAATTAGTATGTTTGGTGCAGAATTTCATGCAGATGAGGTATGCCAGCAGTGTGATAATTTAAACGTATTTAAACAAAAAGGAGGAATGCACAAACTTGCTGCTGCTTAGATCACTGCAGCTTCTAGGACCCAGTTTCTTTTACTGATTTCAAAAACAAAACAAAAAAAAAATAAAAATAAAAAAATGTTGTGCCTGAAATGAATCGTTTTTTTTATAAGTAGCCTCCTGGTTCCTATGTCCTGTAAAATACAGGCACTTGAGCCTTGGTGTAGCTTCTGTTTGACTTTATATCACGGGAATGGATTGGTCTGATTTCTTGGTCCTCATCTTGAATTCGCCTCATTCAGGGTCCCTGAAGGCTTTGTCTAAGATGAGAAGGGGTAGCTCAGGCGGTGTAGGGGAGGGCGCTTTATCTTCCCCATTGTCGTTTGAGGTTTTGATCTCTGGGTAAAGAGGCCGTTTATCTTTGTAACAAAACATTTTTGCTTTCTCCAGTTTTCTGTTAAATGGCGAAAGAATGGAAGCGAATAAAGTTTTACTGATTTTTGAGACAATAGCACCCAGCGCTTTCGTTATTGAAACAGCCCATGTGGGAGGGGCGGGCATGGGTGGGGCGTTCCGCGTGACTCTTAGGTCGGAGGCCCACGTGGCCGGGGCGGGGACTCGGGCGCCCGGGGCACCGACTGATTACGTAGCGGGCGGGGCCGGAAGTGCCGCTCCCTGGTGGGGGCTGTTCATGGCGGTTCCGGGGTCTCCAGCATTTTTCCCGGTTGTAGTCCTGAACCCGTCCGAAGCGGAGGCAGCGGAGCTTGAGGTAAGGCTCAGGCGTATGTAGTCTTAGGCTTTTGAGCATTCGGGCGTCTGATTGATGCCAGGAGTCGAGCGGAATCTGCGAACGGGAGACAAAGGCCCTGGGCGGGGGTCCTTCGCTTTGGGCCCTCGGTGGGAAGCACTTTGGAGACATGCTGGAAATCGGGAAGGGAGGGCGGCTTGAAGGCGGTCACCCAGAGCTAGGAAGGCTTTCGGGAGAAGTAGGGGTGGGGGTGTTGCTCCTTTACCTTAGGCTGAGGGCGGAGCCCAAGGACTGTTGAAAAATAGACGATGGTGGGGGTAGCTAGAAAACAACCCAGAATTCTGAAGCCAAGACTAACCTGCAAGTATTTTTGCGACCCTAAATCACTTTGAGAACCAAATGAAGAGTCACGTGTTTGGAACCCACCCATGCATTTCGACTATGATTTTAGTAACTAATTGACTACAGAAAACTTGGAAGTGCTGTACATGTGCCTCGCCAATTAACCCTAATTGCTGCTTTCTCACAGATTCTTGCTGGTGTGAAATGACTGAGTACAAACTGGTGGTGGTTGGAGCAGGTGGTGTTGGGAAAAGCGCACTGACAATCCAGCTAATCCAGAACCACTTTGTAGATGAGTATGATCCCACCATAGAGGTGAGGCCCAGTAGTAGTGTGTTGACTCTAGCTCTCACTTTTGTTGTTTCCCAGCTAAAGGAATAAATAGGAGAGAAAGTAAAAAGTTATTTTGGATACTGCATTCGGTAATACAATTAAGTACAAGTTTCCATGTTTGTAGAGAAGAGACTTTTATAAACTGCTGAAGGTTTTCTCAAAAGTTTGTAATTTTTAATAGCTCTAGAAATTGTTGCATACTCACTGTTGAACTCATTCAGTTTCTTCATATATGACAGCTCTATCAAATAGGAACAAGCCATATATAATAGCATGATGGAGATAAAGGATTCAGAGAACTAGGTTTCCTGCAATTTTAATTTCTTCTTGGTTGAAGCAGCTGATGCTGTAGGTTGGCATAGAAAGAACATGAGATTTTTTTTAGTCCCCTAAGCCTAGGATTCAGATCCCAGTTTGCTGCTTACTTAGTTACATGATACTGAGAAAGTCCCCATTTTCCTTATCTATTAAATTGCTATAAACTTGCTCTGCTTACCACCCAGGGATATTGTGAAAATCAGAAATGATAATATGCTTAAATTATTTGTGAGTGGTAAAGCCCTGCAAAAATAGTAATTATTCTCAGGACCCTTTAAATAAAAGGTTTTCTAGTTTTATTCAGTTTAGAAATTATTAACTTCAGAGATTGTTTTAATCCACTACCTGGCCTTCCTACCACCCAGCTATTAAGTGTCTAATTAATATGCACTAACTATAATATAGCCAGTATTAAAAATTGGTTATAATCCTTGGCAAAAATCTTTATTTCAGGCTCAACAGCTTCAGTATTAATGCTTAGAAGCTTTTAGTATTTTTTCAGTTTTATTTATTATAGTGTAACTTACAGTAAAATACATTTATGTCTGCAGCTCATTGACTTTTTTTGTGGTTTGGTTTGGTTTGGTTTGTTTTTTTGTGGTACCAGGCTGGGAATTGAACCCTGGACTTCATATGTGGGAAGCCGGTGCTCCACCACTGAGCCACATTGGCTCCCCTAAGTTGGTTTTTTTGTTTTTTGTTTTTGTTTGTAGGCTTGTTTTTTTGGAGGCACCAGGGACTGATCCGGGAACCTCCCATGTGGAAAGCAGGAGCTTAATCATTAGTTGAGCCGCATCTGCTCCCCTCATTGACTTTTTACATCTGTATACATACTTGTAACCACCACCAGATCATTCTCCCAGACCTCTTTCCAGTCAGTAACCTTCCCTTTGCCACCCGGAAATAACCACTTTTCTGACTTCTATTATCATAAATTCATTTTGCCTTGGGTCTACCTTTATTTAAATTGTAATTTTGCTCATTCCCTCAAAACACTTACACACTTAACTACCTCTCTTGCTTCAAGGACGTTTTGGTAAAGTGAATTCTGTGTTAATTTGAAAGAATGTATTAGAGATCCACCATTGAGTGAGTGGCAGAGGAACTTATCAATGGATCAGGAAAGTAGGTTATGTTCTGTTTTGGAGCAGATCTTAACTAAGTATGATATTATTTTCTTTAAACTGAATCTCCGGTTTGAAGAAAGCCAAATTGGAATTATTTTTTATATAATCTATGCATATGTGTTTTCCAAGGAATTAATTATAACTGTACCTGTTTGGAGCCTTTAGAAATTTTCTTTTTAATTTTTTTTCCCTCCTTTTTAGAAATTTGATTAAAGAGTATTTCCCCAAAGTACAATCTGTCATGATGAGGGAAAAAATTTTTTGGTATTGTATCCTTTCCTGAAATAAAAGGTATTTGTGTATTTAGTCATAAACACAAAATGACACTGTATCCACCCAGGTTATAATTGTAGGTATGTTTGACATTTTAAAAGTAGAATAAGCAGCTCAAATAAGAACAGTCCACGTTTATACCTTAGTAAAATACTCTGTGAGCTTAATCTCTAATTTCCTAACTGCAATAGAGCTGTTTTTTGAATTGCTATGTGTTTTCAGCTTTTCCAGGAACAGAGTAACCACATTTTCCTTTCTACAGGCATATAGGATTTGGGCCTTTTTTCCTAGAGTGATATTAAGTGCTTTCTGTTTGTGATTGTTTATTAGCCGTTTGCAGGGCAAACCAGATAGAAATGGACTTGAATAGTTAGGAATTTGTTTATAAACTTGGCAATAATGTTGCATCTCTGTGGTTTTTAATAAAAATCGAATCCCTCTCTTCCCACCTCCTTCCCTCCAAACCCCCAGGATTCTTACCGAAAACAGGTGGTTATAGATGGTGAAACCTGTCTGCTGGACATACTGGATACAGCTGGACAAGAGGAGTATAGTGCCATGAGAGACCAGTACATGAGGACAGGCGAAGGTTTCCTTTGTGTGTTTGCCATCAATAATAGCAAATCATTTGCAGATATTAACCTCTACAGGTACCTAGGAGCAGTATATTCTTCTAGAAGAATGATCTTTAATATGTTTTGAAGCTTTGTGGGGAAATGGGAGTACTAGTTTGAAGAAGATACAGATTTTTAACTATGGGAAGAATTGGCTTTAAGTTATTTGACATTAACAATCTGGGGTTATTATTGAAAGTTAATACTGAAATTTATGTTATATACGATCACTAGAATGTGTAATATACATGAATGAAGCTTGCTAGTGGGAAGGATTCAGATCTAGAAGTGTTGTAGTGAGAGCATGAAGGAATTCCTGAGAAGACACATTCTTCACTACATAATAAGAAAGATGGTAGGAAGAAACTCATGAATAGTTAAAGATGAAAGCAAGCCAAAGGAACATGAAGATGGTCTTTCTCCATAGAGCAGAAAAGTTTTAAATTAGCTAGACTGAGCCATAAAAAATTCTAGTACAGTGTTTTTATTTTACAGAATCATAAACTAGAGTTCAGAAATTGGTTTTTTATATTGTTTTCAGATCCATAATTATTAGTAGCAGAGCCAGAACCAAAACCTAGGGCTCCTTTTTCTCAGTTCAGTGCTCTTTAGGCAGAATAATATAATGGTTAAGAGCATGGGCTCTGTCTGGGTTGAAACTTGGCTCCATTATTTACTAGCTATGTGACTTTTGGGCAAACTACTAAATCTCTATATGAGTTTCCTTATCTGTAATATGGAGGTATTAGGACGTGCCTCAGAGTTGTGAAGATTAAATGAGTTTATGAATATGTAAATTACAGTGCCCAATACATAGGAAATGCTATGTGATTGTTATCCTTGACTCCTGGCTTATTCTCCATCTATATGAAGATGTCTGCTCACAGAAACAAACTGACCCAAAACTGAATTCAGTGTTTTTTTCCCTCCCTAAACCTGCTTCATTTTCTCTTTCTCTCAATAAAATGCCCAACACTTGGCAATCACCCAGTAAATATTTGTTGAATTCCTAGAAGTCATCTTTCTTCTTCCTTTCAAGGCATTTGTTCAATCTTCTATTTATTCTCTACCTCTAACCAAAGCTCATTTAAATCATCTTATAGAAATGTACATAATATAGAAAGTAATTTAAAATAAGTTTAAGAAATGAGGTAAAGAGAAAGGCAAGAAAATAAAATGGAGTTAGGAATGAGCTTATTCCATACCTGTGTGCTATGCATTGCTGTTGACCTCCTAGAGGTGGACTACAAATTTGGCAGCAATTGTGAAAAGGGAAATAACCAGCTGAAAGATTCACCCTGTTGAAAACAAATCATATGTTCAGAAAAAGCAGAAAAATACCAGGACCAGAAACAAATTTTCTTATCGGTTCTCAAAGAGAGTCATTGACATAAACAATAGTAGTAACCCAACGGTGACATGGCCAAGTTCATTAGGCTTTCTTACAGTATCCCTACATAGATTGCTGCCTTCATACCAAAGCACAATTCTGCCAATAGCCAGCGTTTACACGGTTCAGGTACATGACTTTGTATGTAAACCAGGGGTAGAGTCTAGAGCTATACTATTCAGTATAGTAGCCACAACTGTATGTGGCTGTTTAGTTAAGATTAAATGAAATTTTAAAATCAGTTCTCAAGTGCTTAATAGCTACATGTGGCTCATGGCTACCATATTGGACATGACAGATAGAGAACATTCCCATCATCACAAAAAATTCTATTGGACAGTACTGGACTAGAGATCTAGAGCAGTAATTTTCAAACTGCTTTGTGTTATGTCTTACAATTCATTGAAGAGGGTGATTAATTAGGGTTTCCAGATCATTTGGCTCCCTTTTAATTAGAGCAGTTCTGGTGTTTTTTTAGTTTAAATCTTAGATTTCCCACTATAATTTTGTTTGGAGAAAACAATTGGATACCACCCATCTAGAGAAGTGGAAAGATTGACTTTTCCACTAAATACTAATAACTCTCAAGAGCTTCAGTAAGTTATTTAGAGTCAGCTTTAGTTTTTGTTTTGATTTTTTTTACTTTCAAACTTTGAGATTTCAAGTTTCCAGTTAAATCCAGAGGTGCTTTTTTTTTTTTTTTTTTAAATAACCAGCAGCCAAACTTGATTAGGATTATCATCCTTTTTGGAAAATTGAGGCACCTAACAAGGGCATGTATCTGGATAGTTTTGACTTCCCTCTGACTGCTGCATCAAGTCTAAACCAGTCTCCTTAGCTTGGTCCTCTATAAGTAGGTAAAAAGTGAAATTCACTACTAAAAGCATATGTTTTTTGTTGTGGTTTTTTTTTTTTTTTGTAATAAGGCTAGATAAAATTTGCCAGTGACTTTTTTGCCCTACTTTTCATTCCCTCCTGAAAGCATATTCTTATGTTGTGATAAAATCATTCCCTTTTTTAGGGAGCAGATTAAGCGAGTTAAAGATTCAGATGATGTACCTATGGTGCTCGTAGGAAACAAGTGTGATTTGCCAACAAGGACAGTTGACACAAAACAAGCCCATGAACTGGCCAAGAGTTACGGGATTCCATTCATTGAAACCTCAGCCAAGACCAGACAGGTAGAGTGGGACTTTTCAGCTTCTGGGCAAGGGTTTGTTTAAGGGTAAAAAGTTTGATCAACTCTACTAGAAATATGATCCATATTCTTTACTCTTAAAGATTTTTAATAGTGTTCTATTATCTTTTAAACCCAAAATGACTTCATTAATACTTCGGTGTGGCATTTTTTATTCCCATGTTAACATGGACAGATAATTCTAAAATGGAGGCCCTTGATTAAAAGTATTTATAAACATTAGTCCTTTCACCTACAACTCTATCACCAGCCACTGTTTAGATCTTAAGCCCTCCTGAATGCAATCCTTAGCTCTGGTAGTTTTCTGTGTTTCTTTTTAGGGTGTCGAAGATGCCTTTTACACACTGGTAAGAGAAATACGTCAGTACCGAATGAAAAAACTCAACAGCAGTGATGATGGGACTCAAGGTTGTATGGGGTTGCCATGTGTGGTGATGTAACAAGGTGAGTACTGTGGCTTGTTGACATTGTTATGAATCTTAATATTTAGCATCAGGCAATTTGGAGGAGTGTTAACTGTTATTTTCTCTATGCTGCTATTTTAACTGAGAGTGCTCACAACTATAAAATATTTTCCTCAAGGCGTTATTTCTTAGAGTCCTATTTTTAAAACATTCATTATTCTGGAAATATCTACATTTTCAATAACATTAGAAATCTGAATATTTGAAGGTTCACTACATCAAAACTAGGTGATAATGATATGTTGTGTATTCTTTTCTTAAAGATACTTATAAAGTTCTATCATCAGAAAAGAGCCACTTTCAAGGTAGGATAAATTTGGAAATGTATTATCATTCATGTTGAGTTCTTCAACTTATTTTTCATGTATTCTCTTTGTGCCATTTACACAAATTCTGTCTTTCATTTCAGCTGCACTGATGCCTGGTCCTGACTTCCCTGGAGGAGAAGTATCCCTGTTGCTATCTTCAGTCTCACAGAGAAGTTCCTGCTACTTCCCCAACTCTCAGTAGATCAGTACAATATTCTTTCTTTGAGAAGTTCTCAGAATAACTACCTCCTCACTCGGTTGTCTGACCAGAGAAATGCACCTCTTGTTACTCCCCAGTATTTTTCTGTCCTGGGTGTTCCTCCTTTCCCCCACCCCACACCAGGTTTTTCATCTGAAAAGCAATTCATGCTCTGAAACAGAGAACCAAACTGTAGACATGAAATTCTGTTGAAAACAGTGTCTTGAGCTCTAAAGTAGCAACTGCTGGTGACTTTTTTTTCTTTTTACTGTTGAACTTGGAACTGTTGGTTTTTGGAGAAATGTCATAAATTACTGTTTTGCAGAGAATATAGTTAATGTTGCTGTTTGGTTTTGTTTGTAATGTTGTCGGCTACATTCCCTAAACTGGCATCTGCTCTGTATTCATAAATACAAAAGTGAATGCTGACTTTTGAGTCTATCCTAGTCTTCTCAACTTTCATGTTATTAAGTCCAACTTTCACAGTGAAGTGCCTTTTTCCTAGAAAACTTCCTTTACAATAGCCTTTCTGATACTTCAGTGGAGTCAGTGTCTCAAAAACCATTATGAAAATGAATGTCTGAGATATATTTGTGATCAGTCTGTCCTTTGAGGGAAAGATACATCTTTTTGGTAGCAGATGCCATTTCTTACAAGTATGAAGTTGATCTTCCAGAAGCCTGTTTTTGGGCTCTCCAATGAGAAGGTTAAAACTGGAAACAATTAAAAATAATTTCACTTAATTTTTACCTAATCACATTTTTTTGGTAGGTTACTACCTATAAAATGTATATTACTAGTTTCTTCCAGCTTACTGATAAACTTATGTTCGATGAACTTCCACTTGTATTCTAATTTGGGTCACACCAGAGAGCTCTACATTTGCAGGTGTTCAGATATTGTAAAAATTTGGGTGCAGTCTTAATAGCTGTGATCAATTATTTTCAACATGTAAAGCAGTATATTAACAGACAAACTGAATTTTCACTGCATATCATGGTATCTTGATGATGTATATAACTTTTGCCCTAAATCTCCTTCTCATCCCATACTGTGCCCCTCAACCCGCATCAATGGGTACTTGATTAATTATTTCAGTTGAGTAAAGTATGGTGCTAATGAACCAGGGTCATAGTTTCAAAACTTGAATGAGCCAGTTAGCATCACAGAGAGAAATTCTTCCACAGTAGCACATTGTACCAGTAATTCCAGCTAGTAGTTTTGTCAGATGCTTGCTGTTGGCCCTGCAAGGAAAGAGGCCAGTGTGCACAAATCCTTCATGACTTGGTATACTAAGGAGGGTCAGCCTAAATTCTTTATGAATAAAGTATTTAGACTTTTTTTTAGCCACATAAAAACTCTTAAATTAAGCCAGTAGATTTTCTCATTAAATATTTTTTTGAGAATGATAAAGCCTCAAATAAAAACTAAAAAAATTTTTCTTTATACACATAATGTTCAATGAAGAATTTAAAACAGGATTTTGATTAATTATTCTATGCATACCAGATAACCAAAACTT
Source organism: Tolypeutes matacus (assembly GCA_026826555.1). Taxonomy (NCBI): domain Eukaryota; kingdom Metazoa; phylum Chordata; class Mammalia; order Cingulata; family Chlamyphoridae; genus Tolypeutes; species Tolypeutes matacus. The sequence goes on from JAKSZT010001178.1 coordinate 16,536,446, forward strand.
AATAATTTTGTTGATAATATGTCTTTTAATAAAAATTGCTGTTTGAGAAACGAATAGAAAATCAATAATAGATTTGGATAACTTGTAAAAGAATACTTCCAAAATGGCCATTCTCTATTCTGGTCTTCTAATTCTAAATACTTGCTGAGATCCTCCATCTTCTAGTATGAATCCTTATTTGTTAAGCAAACTTCACATTACCTTGAAATGAATTCATAAGAGGAGAAGAAACATACTGTGTCCAGAGTGTAATAAACCCAGGGAGTTGTGCTCCTTAGTGCTGATTCTGGGAACTTTCACAGTACTGTCATTGCCTGTGAACAGAAAGAAGCTCTCTCCTTTTGTTTCTCCTCCTCTTCAATATTGCTCTGATGTTTTCCTGAGGCTAGATTGAGGCTTAGGACCTCAACCAATCTTTTTTTTAAGTGTCCATGTGACTGGTAGCTTGACTTCGTCCTAAAAAGTCTATTAAATTTAATGTCAAATTAGGGAGAAAGAGATAGTTCCTCATCTCAGGCTCTTGTGCCCGTATCTCCTTATAGCTTTCTCAAGTATGTTCTAAGCATAGAAGTATCTAAACAGTGCCAGAATTCATACTTAAAAATATTCTTTTATCATCATCTTAAGAAGTTGAACTTAGGTTTGAGTTTTGGCACAATAAGTTGACAAAACTACAGTTCCAAAAAGAGCTGAATAACTTCAGTCAATGTGGTATAAAAGGTGATTTTTTTTTTTTTTTTTTTTTAAGAATATGTTTGTGATTGCTGAAAACAATTTTAGGTTACCTCGAAAACTGAAAGTCTCTTTCCCCAAGTTAAGTGCCTGGCCAGCTGTCATAAATTACATATTCCCTTATATATGTTGTTTTTTAAGGTTGCAAATTAAAGAGTAAAAATAAGATATTCTATCTAAAGGGTACCATGACAAATCTGTAAATGAACTGTCAAGTGCTGTATTTGCGCAAAGCTTACTATAGAATGTTAATTTGGTAATAAAATATCATACTTAGGACAGTTAGCACTTTAGGAGTGTAATAGAGAAAATTAATTACAATTTTATTTTAGTGGGCCCCATAGTCTTTCACCATCCTTAAACTGCTGTGAATTTTTGTCTCGATTTGAGCAAAGACAGAGAAACGCTTTAAAAGATAAATTTTGTTTTTTTTTTTCATTCTATAGTTTGTGAGCATAATCATATTTTGCTTCACCTTTACCGTCATGAACGCATTAGCTGGCAGCTACAACTGAAAACCAATAAATGGTGCATTCTGCGTCTTGTAATTCATCTTTGCTAATAAATTACAGGAAGCAAAAATAATTAGGGAAAATATTTTATTTGGGTGGTTGCTATAAACAAGGGACTATAATTCTTGTATATTAATTTTCATCTTTGCTAAGTTTGTTTAAGCAGACTAACATACCACAAAATTATTTAAGATATTGTTTGCTATAAAAATTGTTTAAAAAGTGTTCTCATTATCAGAGTAGTTGTAGAGATATTTCAAAGTATAACATGATTTTTAAAAGTCTAAGAAGTAATTGTATGAATTCTAGTCTGGAGGGAAGGAAGGCTCTCAATGCAAGTTGTATGACTTTAATATTTCTGTGCCATCAGATGTAGGTAAAAATATCAGTTGTGCATTCTGCTGTTTAAATGGGAGTAGTTGGCCTCCTTGGCCCTAAATAAAAGGGCTGATGTTTTAGGTTGACTATTTTATTGTAAATTAATCCATTCGACTTTTTTAAATTTGGTTGAATATTTTTCTTGTTAAATTTCTAGAAAATAAAAACTGGAAGTTCTTTGCTTACTCAATTCTTTTTTCCACTGAAGTGCCTTTATTGAAAGTTAATATTTCATATTTTGGATATAACATTTGGATATTTAAAGATCTGAGTTCCTCATTTTATCTCAATGTAAGATGTCAAAACCTACTTTATCTTTTTTTTTTCTTTCTTTCTTTTGTCAAAGCCTGCTTTAAACTATTACCTTAGAGTAAGTCATAGCTATTTGGAAATTCTTATACATTAAGATAAAGCACTTAAAACTACCATTGGAAATTTTTCCATTACTGTGCAAACTAGATATCTTGGTATAGTTGGGAGAGCATTGATCTAGTAGCCAGAGAACCTGGATTACAAGTATAATTTTACTATTCTGGCCCACATTTCCTCATGTGCAAAATAAGGGAGTTGAATTTGATATGTGAGATTTCCTGACCCTAATTAAGGAGATACAATGATTTCAAACTTGGGCTTTTTCACCTTACACTGGAACACTGGAATACTATGATTATGGGGACATTGGTTTATTCTACCGAGTAAAACCAAAAAGACTCTTAATTTCTTTTTCCTTAAAAGGGGCAGGAAGCAGTATCAGTGACAAAATTTTATTTCTAGATAAGACTACTAGAAAGAGTATTACAAATATTTTAGGTTATAAAGTGTAAATGAACAGGAGGTAGAATTGTGGCCTTGGTATGACAGATTTTCCCCTTAACTCTATCACCCAGGCTTCGTATCAGATATATTCTGCTAATATTTGACCCTCCAATAACTGAGAACAGAAAAAAGAAAAGATATTTTCTTGATTCTGATCACAGCTACTATTCTCTTTTGCCAAAGAAAGCTTACAGAAAGGCAAAGGGTGAAAAAGTAGCTAAACTTGCTTTTTTTTTAATATGAGGGGACTTCCTATGCATCTCTGTGCTATTAAGGTTTGTTCTCGTAACAAGCAATACTCGAGGTTATTAAAAGGCCAACACAATTGCATGAGTTGTTTGATATCCATAAATACATGTGAAGGGACCAAGAGGCTTTGCTTATTAATTTTGCAAAACTGCTTGAGTTACATTTCAGAGAATGTCCAGCTCCATAACTTGAGAGCACAGAGAGAATTACTGTCCATATCCAAATGGGAAGGTTATGGTTTGTAATGCTTTTTTTTTTTTCCTTTATTGTCTTTTTTATTTTTTAGTATTCTTTTACTTTTTTTAGTGCAATACTTTTAAAATAACTGGATGATGAAATGTGGTCATAAAAACATATACTCTGGGAACATATAAAATACAGATAACAAATCCTAATTTCAGTGCCAAAAGGAGTAGTTAAAGATCCCCCCCAATTCATGAACTGGCTTGTAGACCTATTGACCATTCTTATTTGGAGACTTTGTATTCTTCCACGTGATTTACTTCACGCTTGAGCCAAAATAGTTTATTAACCTACCTGTGTGTGTGTGCGTGTTGGACACAGGTGTAGGGAATGGTGGAGATGGCATTATTCAACCTAACTAGTACAAATACAGATTACAAGCAATTTGTAGGAGCCATAGATAGAAAGAGTGAAACCAAGGAGCAGCCACTGTAATATTGGGCTTAAGTGTTTCTAAAGATAGATGCAGCTACATGCCTGATGGAGGGAAATGCAGTTGGAATTGAGCAGTTGCCCACTAAACTCTTTAGATGCAGGAGCCTGAAATATCCAGGTTAGGATATGCAGTCTTCCAGAATGGGTGCTGTGGATGTAAGAAAACTGGCACTGCTGACATTCTGTAGGAGCTTGAGATTTGTGAATTACATATGATACCTAAATCTGAAAGAAAACTTGCACATTTAAAACATTTTACCATAAATCATTTCTCCACATTTACAACTGAGACCCAGTCTTCTGAGATGAATGTTTTTTGTTTTTTTTTTAATAGTGGAATGAAGTTTAAAGACTTACATTAAAAGTTATATCAGGAAACATCGTATATTTAAGCTTGTTTTGCCTGTGAATCTGAGGGCATTGGCATTTAATATAAAAGTCCAAAATGAAACTCCAGTATGATATACAAACTGAAATTACTAAGACCTGTGCCTATATCATGCCATTCTGGAAGCTGGCATGACATTTGTGACATTTCCTCTCAGAGAACCATATTTGAATCCACTGTGAGGAAAAACCACAAGGCCTAACAGAATGTGTTACATTGATTTGGTAAATTTTCCATGACTCTCCTTCCTAAAGCATTTAGCAGGTTTTTTTGAAGTACTTACTCTGTACCTAGGCACTATGCTGCACTGGGCAGTGAACCAAATACACATGGGTTCCTACCCTCCAAAGACTTGTGAAAATTAAATGAGTTAATACATGTAAAAACGCAGACCCCAAAGCCTATACCTCCCTCTCTCCTCTAACAGAACGCATGCAGTACTCTGTTGAGATTTTGATTGTTTTGTTAAAAGCAAATTGTTGAATTTTGGTTCCGTTCAAGAGGCAGAAAATTGTCTGTCTCTTGGAAAAGAGTGAGTCTTGTAAATTTGACTTCTTTATTTTTAGGCTGGTATGGGAAATTACTACCAACAGGAAAATGAGGCTGAATGCAGTAAAATACCATGAAATCTTTCACCGTTCCACAGTTTGCTTCTGCTCCAAACCAAAACACATTCCTTATACGTAAGGTAACTTACACACTTCACACAGGATGACAAAGAAAGCCCATAGTTGCTGCTGGCAAAAGGGTTACATTACCAAACTGGAAGTTGAGGTGAACTCAGAACTTCTCCAATTGAAGCAATGTAACAAAAGATTAAGCTGGTTCCCAAAGTTTACTAATGGTTGCCCTGAGACCCAGAGAATCCTTTGGTATGCTGTCGTATCTGAACGGCAAGTCAATGTGGGCATTAAGGGGCACGTGGGAGAAGAGCAGGTTGGAAATGAGAGGAGTTCCCAGCAAATTTCACAGCAGCAAGGAAAATCGTCTACAGCAGAATGGAAAGGAGCATTCTGGGCAAAAGGAGCCAGACAGCAGTGACCTCGTGTATAGTTCCTTCCTGTGAAGTGTCTGTCATCTGCTTCCTGTAGAGATGCAGATTATAGGTCTCCTGATTTCAATGAAATACAAGAAATCTCCAATTTGAAAATAAAATGTACTTCAAAAGTAATGTTCGTAATTTTTTTGGAACTCAGAATGTTTCCCCATTGGAATAATTTTCTAAACAAAATTAGCTCTCAGTTGCTCTACAAATCAATGTAGTCCATAATATAGTTTAAATATTGCATGCTAACAATTTTTTAAAGATACAAAAAATAATACTTTTGCTAAAAACCAAAGCAAAAATAGAATTAAATGATACTGATCTGTTTAACTTATATACTGGTTGCTTGAATAAAGCAAAAATAAAATTAAATGATACTGATCTGTTTAACTTATATACTGGTTGCTTGAAGAAAAGCAGTCTCAGAGAAAGAGGATGAATAGACAGAATTTTCCCATTAAAGGGAATTTCTGGGCGTTTTCCCTTCAGGATTGTAGGTGTTGAGAGGACCATGATTTGTTTTTGTTTTCTTTAAATTCAGGAATTTTATTTCCCTTATGTTAGAAATAATACTTGTTCATGGTAGAAAATACAGATACACCAAAAGAAAAAGTAAAAAATTCCTATCAACCCAATATCCAGAGATAAGACTTGAGTAAGATGCCCAGGCTGCTTTCAATGCCTATAGAAATATATAAATCATATGCTTTTTTTTTTTTTTACAAAAACAGTATTATATATACCTCTTTGTAATATGCATATCTACTTAATGAAAGTTTGTGAATATTTTCCATGTTAATATGTATCCATCATTTTAATAACTGCTAGTATTTCACTTTACAGTTGTACCATACTTCATTTAATCAATCTTCTATTTTAGGCATTTAGGTTGTTCCTAATTTTTGACTAATATAGCAGTGTAATATAGCAGTGCTATAATTAATATTCTTAAAAATACATCTTTGAGTACTTCTATAAATAATTTCCTTAAGTCATAAAATAAAATTATTGGGTCAAAAATGCACATTTAAAATAATTTAATAATATTAATTATAACAAATCCTACTTAGTAAATTTAGTAAATTTATTTGATAAATATATTGACAAATTACCTACAAAAAGGCAAAATTTCTACACTTACACCAACTACATATAGAGTGCCTGTTTCCTCATATACTAAACACTTAGTATTATCAAATTGTTTGGAAAAATAAAAAATGAACTCTAAATCACCAAAAATAAACCCACTAAATGTTAGAATATATGCAATTTTAGAAACTCTTTGTAGTATAATCATAATATGTCTAATCTGCATCAGGTGTCATTCTCAAAAAAAGATAGCCACTTAAGATCTTCTCACTTCATAAATTGTACTAAACACTTAAAATGTGTTATTTAATCCTACCAGCTTTTTTCAGGACATCTATGCATACTAACAATTTTATATTCATTAATTTGTCCAATGAACCAGTAATTTTTTAAAATGTTTTTAGAATCAAACAGCATGGGAAGATGGCAGAGCAGGAAATACCAGGACTCACCTCCAAGAATAGCTAATGTACAGGCAGAAACTGTCTGAAACAACTCTTCAGGGGCTCCAAAAGCCAGGGAAGCACTGCAACCAGAGACAAACACAATGAGGAGACTGAGAAACTGGTAAAAGCTGCAAATAACTCACTACATGGTGGCTGGTGGTGACCATCCCCCATTCTCAATGTGAGCCACCTCAGGTCTGGTCCTAAGAACCAGGGGAGTGGGGGCACAAATGAGAATTGATCATGGATTTGGATTGGCAAATCTAGATAACTGGGTCCTGGCTCTGAAAAGCAGTTTTAGCCCACCCTGGATAGGAGGGACCTCCACTACCATTGTTTCAATACTGCCCCTGACAGGGTCAGATCCAGTGGAGGTTTAAAGACACATACTGCCTTGTAAGGGCAGCACGAAACAGTTGGCTGAAGAGTGCCATCTGCTGGGCAGGCCAGGAAATCACAGCTTCAAGGAGCCTACAAAAAAGCTTTTTGGTGCCTTCCCTGACCCTCTTCCCAGGGCCCTTTGACTAGTCTGTGAACCCCTCATGGGTCTCTGGCTCTGTTTTGGCTGGGAAATACTGACTTGGGAAAGTCGTCTCTGGGGTGGCCCTCCTCCCCAAATTTTCCCTCCAGGCAGAAGCAGCTAGAGGCAATGAAAGGAGAGTTAAAAAAACAATCAAGGGAAGCGGCTATGGCTCAATCAGTGGGGCTCCCGTTTGCCATGTGGGAGGCCCCGGGTTCGGTTACCGGGGCCTCCTGGTGAGGGCAAGTCCACCTGCACGGCGTGGTTGGCTGACCCAGCGAGCACAAGCAGCAAGGGGGGGGGATGAATGAATAAATAAGTAAAATCTTTAAAAAAAAAAAAAAAACAATCAAAAACTACAGAGGCAAAACAAAAACAAAACAGATCAAGATTCCTGGAGAAGGAACTGAGGAAAGTAAGCTTTCTCCTGGGGGTGAAACAATTACACAAACAAAGCAATCTTTAAAATTGTACCACATAATGAGGACAAGGATCAAATGAAGAAGAGCTGAAAAATCTGATCACTTAAACATGGATAACTCTAAAGGTACAGAAAAAACTAAACCAAGTGTCAAAAAGAGCCTTAATACAAGGAAAATTCAACAATAAAACCCCATGCAAGAGAAAGAAACTGACCTTCAGAATATAATCAACAAGATAATCAGATGCCTATACATCAGCAAAAAACTACAAGCCATACTAAGAAATAGGAAGACAGTCAAAGGGAGACACAGAATTTGGAAAAATAAAGATGTTCAAATAAATGTCCTAAATCAATGCAAGGAGATGAAAGAAAATGAGACTAAAGAGATAAAGTATATTAAAAAGACACTGGGGGGACATATGTGGCTTAAGCACTTGAGTGCCTGCTTCCCAAATGGGAGGCCCCAGGTTCAGTCTCTAGTGTGTCCTAGAAAAAAAAAGCAAGTAAACAAACAAAAAAACAATCCAGAGGAGCCAATGTGGCTCAGTGGTTGAGCACCAACTTCTCACATATAAGATCCCAAGTTCAATCCCTGGCCCCAGTACCTCAAAAAAAAAAAAAAAGATATTGGGTGAGCATACAAAAAACTTAGAAGTATGAAGAAATAAAACAACTTATGGGAATGAAAGGCATAATAGAAGAGATTAAAAATATACCAGAGGGGAGGAGATGTAGCTCAGTTGTTGAGCACCTGTTTCCCATGTATGAGGTCCTGGGTTCAATAGAGGCATAAAACAGTAGATTTAAACAGGTAGAAGAAAGAATCATTGAACTGAAAGAGGACATTCAAAATCTTACAGACAGAAGAACAGAGAGAGAAAAGAATGGGAAAAAATTGAGCAGAAGCTTAGAGAATTGAATAGCACAAAGCATACAAACACACTCAATGGGTGTCCCAGAAGAAGAAGAGAAGGGAAAGGGAGCAGAAAGGATATTTGAGGAAATAATGGCCAGAAATTTCCCAATTCTTAAGAAAGACCTAAATATTCATGTCCAAGAAGTGTAATGTAATCCAAACAGAATAAATCCTAATAGATCTACTGAGACACATATTAATCAGAATGTCAAATGCCAGAGATAAAGAGAGTCCTGAGAGCAGCAAAGAAAAGATACTCTTCACATACAAGGGAACAGCAATAACATTAAATGCCAACTTTTCATCAGAGAAGTGAGAAGGCAGTGATATATTTAAGGTACTGAAAAAGAAAAATTGCAAGACAAAAATTCTTTATTGGATAAAACTCTCCTTCAAAAATGAAGGAGTGGGAAATGGATGTGGCTCAAGCAATTGGGCTCCCATCTACCGTATAGGAGGTCCAGGGTTTGATTCCCAGGCCCTCCTGGTGAAAGGCACAGCAAGCTGGCCTGAGCAGAGAGCTGGCCCATGCAGAGTGCTGGCCTTTGCAGGAGCGCTGGCCCACGCAGGAGTGCTGGCCCGAACGGAGAGCTGGTGCAGCAAGATGACCCAACAAAAAGAGACACAGAGGAGAGACAATGGGAGACATGGCAGACCAGGGAGCTGAGGTGGCACAAGAGATTGAGTGCCTCTCTCCCACTCCAGAAGGTCCCAGGATCAGTTCCCAGTGCTGCCTAAAGAGAAGAAGCAGACACAGAAGAACACAGAGAGAGCAGACAGCTAGCGCAAAACAATGAGGAGGGGGGGAAATAAATAAATCTTTTTTTTAAAAATGAAGGAGAGTTTAAAATATTCACAGATAAACAGAAACTGAGAGAATTCATCAACAAGAGAACTACCCTACAAGAAATACTAAAGGCAATTCTGCAGGCTGAAATAAAGACAGGAGAGAGAAGCTTAGAGGAGAGTGTAGAAATGAAGATTATCAACAAGAGTATCTAAAAGGGTGAAAACAGAGACAAAAATAAGATGATATTTATTAGTTTTCTCTAGGGAAAGAGAACTGAGAGGAGATAACTGTAAATAGGATGAGATTTTATAAAATTGTCTCACATGACTATAGGGATGCAGAAGTCCAAATTCTATAGAGCAGGCTGCAAGCTAGGGACTTCAATGAGTTCCCCAGGAGACTGTCTGTCTCATTCAAGGCCTTCAACTGATTGAATGAGATATCACTCGTTGCTGAAGGCAAACTCCTCAGTTGATTGTAGGTGTAATCAGTCATATATGCAACCAACTCGCTGATTATTAAAGTCCATGAAATGCCCTTGTATTACAATTAGCCCAGTGCTTTCTTGACCAAAAAACTGGGTGCCATTATCTGGGCAAGTTGACACATTAACCTAACCAACGCAACATATAAAAATCAAACTGAGTGTCAATGGATTAAACTCCCCAATTAAAAGATGCAGATTTGCAGAATGGATTTTTAAAAAAGTATGATCCAATTATATGCTGTCTATAAAGACTCACTCACCTTAGACCCAAAGACACAAAGAGGTTGAAAGTGAAACACTATAAAAATATTCCATACAAACAGTAACCAAAAAAAGAGCTGTGGTAGCTATACTAATATCAGGCAAAATGGACTTTAAATGCAAAACTCTTATAAGAAACAAAGAAAGACTATATATTAATAAAAGAAGAAATAATCACAAATGTTTAGACACCAAACCAGGGTGCTGTAAAATACACGATGCAAACACTGGCAAAATTGAAGGGAGAAATAGACGTCTCTACAATAATAGTTGGGGACTTCAATACACCACTCTTATCAATAGATAGACCATCTAGACAGAATCAGTAATGATACAGAGAACTAGAAAAATATGTTAAATGAACTAACAGACATATACAGAACACTGCACCCCAAAACAGCAGGATATACATTCTTCTCAAGTGTTCATGGATTATTCTCCATAGACCACATGTTGAGTCACAAAACAAATCTCAACAAATTAAAAAAAGATTGAAATTAAACAGATCACTTTTTCTGACCATAATGGAATGAAATTGGAAATCAATAATAGGTGGAGAACTGGAAAATTCACAAACATATGGAGGTTAAACAACACACTCTTAAACAATTAATTGGTCAAAGAAGAAATTGCAAGAGAAATCAGTAAATATCTCAAGACAAATGAAAACGAGAACACAACATACCAAATATGATGATTTGCAAAGAAAGCAGTGCTGAGAGGAGCCCTAAATGCCTACATTAAAAAAAGAAGAAAAAGTTAAAATCATAGACCTAACTGTACACCTGGAGGACCTAGAAGAAGAACAGCAAACTAATCCCAAAGCAAGCAGAAGGAAAAAAATAACAAAGACTAAAGCAGAAGTAAATGAAATTGAGAATAAAAAAACAATGGAATAAACAAAACCAAAAGTTGGTTCTTTGTGAAGATCAATAAAATTGACAAACCCTTAGCTAGACTGACAAAAAAAAAGATGCAAATAAAATCAGAAATGAGAGGGAGGCCATTACTACTGACCCCACAGAAATAAAAAGATCCTAAGAGGATACTACGAACAACTGTATGCCAACAAATTAGACAACTTAAATGGACAAATTCTTAGAAATACATGAACAACCTACACTGATTCTAGAATAGAAGATGGCAGCAGACCAATTACAAGTAAAGAGATTGAATCAGTCATTAAAAACCTCCCAACAAAGAAAATTCCAGGACCAGATGGCTTCACTGGTGAATTCTACCAATCATTCCAAGAAGAATTAATACCAATCCTGCTCAAACTCTTCCAATAAATAGAAGAGGAGGGAACACAACCCAATTTATTCTATGAAGCCAACATCGCCCCAGTATTAAATTCAGATAATGATACTACAAGAAAAGAAAATCACAGACCACTTTCTCTAATGAATATGAATTCAAAAGTCCTCAACAAAATACAGCAAATCGAATCCAACAGGACTCTAAAAGAATTATATACCATGATCAAGTGGGTTTTATCCCAGGTATGCAAGGGTGGTTCAACACAAGAAAATCAATTAATGTAATACATCACATAAATCAAAGGGGAAAATATACATGATCATCTTGATTGATGCAGAAAAGACTTGACAAAACCCAGCATCCTTTCTTGATTAAAAAAAAAAACACTTCAAAAGATAAGAATAGAAGGAAATTTCCTCAACATGATAAATGACATATATGAAAAACCCACAGCTAACATCATACTTAACAGCGAAAAACTGAAAGCTTTCCCTCTAAGATCAGGAACAAGACAGGATGCCCACTGTTACCACTGGTATTCAACATTGTACTAGAAGTTCTAGCTAGAGAAGGTAGGCAAGAAAAAGAAATAAAAGACATCCATTTAGAAAGGAAGAGGAACGGATGTGGCTCAAGCAGTTGGGTGCTTGCCTACGACTTGGGAGGTCCTGGGTTCAGTTCCCGGTGCCTCCTAAAGAAGATGAGCAAGACATCGAGCTGACACGACCGTCTGGCATAGCGAGCTGATGCAACAAGATGATGCAATGAGGAGAGGTAACAAGAAACACAAGAAGCAGGGTGAGGATGTGGCTCAAGCGATTAGGTGCCTCTGTCCCACATGGGAGGTCCCGGTTCAGTTCCCAATGATCCCTAAAAGATGAGCTGACACACAGAGCACACAACGAACAGACAGAGAGCAGATAGTGAGTGCAAACAATGAGGTGGGGTGGAGATAAGTAAATAAATAAATCTTACCCAAAAAAAAAAAAAAAAGGAAATAAAAGTTCTCACCATTTTCAGATAACATGATCCTATATAGAGACAGTCCCAAAAAATCTACAACAAAGCTACTAGAGCTAATAAATGAGTTCAGCAAAGTGCCAGGATACAAGGTCAATGTGCAAAAATCATTTGGATTTCTATACATTAGTAATGAGAAAACTGAGAAGTAAATCAATTTTTAAAAGTCTATTTACAATAGCAACTAAAAGAATCAAATATCTAGGAATAAATTAACTAAGGATGGTCAGGACCTGTACACAAAAAACTACAAAACATTGCTAATAGAAATCAAGGAAGACCTAAATAAAAAGACATTCCATGTTCATGGATTGGAAGACCAAATTATATTGTCAAGATGTCAGTTCTACCCAATTTGATTTACAGATTCAATGCAATCCCAATGAAAATTCCAACAGTCTACTTTGCAGAAAAGGAAAAGCCAGTTATCAAATTTATTTGGAAGGGTAAGCAGCCTTGAATAACCAAAAAATACTTGATAAAGAACAAAGTAGAAAGACTCACACTTCCTGACTTTAAAGCATATTACTTAGCTACAGTGGTCAAAACAGCATGGTACTAGTATAAAGATATATATATATATACAGAATCGAATTGAGAATACAGTAAAAGATCGTCACGTCCATGGCCAATTAATATTAGACAGGCTTACCAAGTCCACTCAACTGGGAGAGAATAGTCTCTTCAACAAATGGTGCTGGGAGAACTAGATATCCATATCCCAAAGAATGAAAGAGGATTCCTATCTCACACCTTATACAAAAATTAACTCAAAATGGATCAAAGACTCAAATGTAAGAACCAGGGACATAAAACCCCTAGTAGAAAATGTAGGAAGCATCTTCAAGATCTTGTGGTAGGCAATGATTTCTTAGACTTTATACCCAAAGCACAAGCAACAACAACAAAAACAGATAAATGGGACCTCCTCAAAATTAAAAATGTTTGCAGTTCAAAGGACTTTGTCAAGAAAGTGAAAAGGCAGCCTACTCAATGGTAGAAAATATTTGGAAACTACATATCTGATAAGGGTTTAACATCTAGAGTATTTTAAGAAATCCTACAACTCAATAGTGAAAAGACAACCCAATTTAAAAATAGGCAAAAGACTTGAATAGACATTTTTCTAAATAGGAAATACAAATGGCCAAAAAGCACATGAAAAGATCACTAGATCTCAGGGAAATGCAAATCAAAATCACAATAAGATATCATTTCACACCTTTTAGAATGGCCATTATTAAAAAAAAAAAAAAAAAACAGGAAACTACAAGTGTTGGAGAGAATGTGGAGAAGTAAGAATATTCATTCACTGCTGGTGGCAATGTAAAATGGTGCAGTCACTGTAGAAGAGAGTTTGGCGCTTCCTCAGGAAGCTAAGTATAGAATTGCCATATGATTGGGCAATCCCTCTCCTAGGTATATACCCAGAAGAAGTGAAAGTAGGGGCATGAACGGACATTTTCACATCAATGCTCATAGCAGCATTATTTACAATAGCCAAAAGATGGAAGCAACCCAAGTGTCCACCAACCAATGAATGCATAAACAAAATGTGGTATATACATCTTTTTCAGCTGTAAGAAGGAATGAAGTCCTGATGCATACGACAACATGGATGAACCTTGAGAACATTATGTTGAGTGAAGCAAGCCAGACACAAAAGGACAAATATTGTATGCTCTCACTAATATGAACTAATTAAGATAAGCAAACTCATAGACTTAGAATCTAGAATATAGGCTACCAGGAGACAGAATGGAGGCAGATAATGGGGAGCTGATGCTTAATTTGTACAGAATTTCTATTTAGGTTGATTGTAAATGTTTGGAAATGAATAGAGGTGATGGGAGCACATTATTGTGAGTATAATTAACAGTGCTGAATTATATGTGTGAATGTGGTTGAAAGGGGAAGTTTTGGGTTATCTATGTTACTAGAAGGAAAGCAAGAAGATAAAACATGGGACTGTATAACACAGTGAACCCTGTGGTAGACAACAACTGTGGTTAATAGTACAAATATAAGAATGTTCTTTCATGAACTATAGCAAATGTACATCACTATTACAGGTGTTAATAATAGGGTGGCACATGGGAAGAATATGATTAATGCAAGTTATGAACTACAGTTAACAGCAATATTTTAATATTCTTTCATCAATTGAAACAAAGGTACCACACCAATGCAAAGTGTCACAATATGGGGGTATATGGGAATACTGTATTTTTCACATGACTCATAAACCTACAACTTCTCTAATTAAAAAACTTACAATAATTTTTTTAAAACATTATGCTAAGTGAAAGAAACCAGACACAAAGTACTACATATGGTATGATTCCATTTGTATGAAATGTAAATATAAATAATTCTATAGAAATGGAATTAGATTAGTGGTTACATAGAGCTGGGGAAGGATAGAGGGGTTGGGAGGTGACTGCTAAGAGGTATGGGTTTTTTCTTTTTGTTGTAATGAAATGTTGTGATGATGAATGTACAACTCTGTGATTATACTAAAAGCCATTGATTAAACACATAGATTGCATGGTATGTGACTATATCTCAGTAAAACCGCTTTTTAAAAAACCCAGCATGGTATTGGTACAAGGACAGACTTGTAGAACAGTGGAATCAAATAGAGAGTTTAGAAATAAACTCTCACATCTATGGCCAACTGATTTTTGACAGGGGTACCAAATCCGTTCAATGGGGCAATAATAATCTCTTCAACAAATGATGCTGGGAAAACTGGATATCCACATGAAGGTGGATTCCTACTTCACACTATATACTAAAATTAACTCAAAATGGATCAAAGACCTAATTGAAAGAGCCAAAACTATAAAATTTCTAGTAAAAACATGGAGAAGTGTCTTCAGGACCTTGAGGGAGGCAGTGGTTTCTTAGACTTTACACAAAAAGCAACAAAAGCAAAAATAGGTAAATGGGACCTCATCAAAATTAAAAACTTTTGCACAACAAAAGACTTAATAATGACAGCAAAAAGACAACCTACAGTCTTAGAGAAAATATTTGGAAACCACATAGCCAATAAGGAGTTAATATCCAGAATATATAAAAGAAATCCTACAACTCAACATTAGAAAGACAAACAACCTAATTTAAAATTGGGCAAAAGGCTTGAATAGATGTGTCTCCAAAGGAGATATATATAGAAATGGCAAAAATAAAAAACAAACAAAAAACACATGGAAAGATGCTCAATATCGTTATCCATTAGGGAAATGAAAATAAAAAACCTCAATGACACATCATTTCATAACACTAGAGTGTCTACTATTCAAAAAAATGAAAAAAATAAGTGTTTGGGGGGATGTGAGGAAATAGGAACACTCGTTCATTATTGGTGGAAATGTAAAATGGTGCAGCTGCTGTGGAAGACAATTTGTCAGTTCCTCAGAAGTTTAAGTACGGAATTACCATATGACCTAGCAATCCTGTTTCTAGGTAAATACCTAATGAATTGAAATATCTCAAAAACAGATATTTGCATGCGGTTCACAACCGCATTATTCACAGTTGCCAAAAGATGGGAGCAACCCAAATATCCATCAGCTTATGAATGGATAAACAAAAAGTGGTATATACATATTAATACAATGAAATAATTCTCAGTCCTACAGAGGAATGATGTTCTCAAACATGTGACAACATGGATGAACCTTGAAGACATCATGTTGAATGAAATAAGTCAGACACAAAAGGACAAATATTATATAGTCTCACTGATATGAAATAATCAGAATAAACAAACCCAGAGAGAGTAAAAAAAATAGAATACAGGTTACTGGGGGCTGCGGTGGAGGTAAGGAATGGGTCGTTAATACTTAATTGGTACAGAGTTTCTGTTTGGAGTGGTGGAAAAGTTTTGGTTATGGATGGTGGTGATGGTAGCACAACACCACTGAATTATATATTTGTATGTGGTTAAAAAAGAAATTTTAGGTTATAACTATGTTACTGGAGTAAATTTTTTTAAAACCATAAAACTGTAAAACACAGTGGACCCTAATGTAAACTAGGAGCTATAGTTAATAGTATAATAATATTAATAATATTGTTCTATCAATTGTTACAAAAGTACCACTCTAATACTAAATGTTAACGATAGGGGAAACAATGGGGATGAGGGGTTAGAAACTCTGTATTTCAAGCATACTTTTTCTGTAAGGCTACAACGCTGCTAATGAAAAAAAGTTTTTTTTAATGTTTTTATTTTGAAATCTTCAAACTTACAGGACACTTAAAAAACAATGCGGACCCCATACAAGATCTCCATCATGCCCCTACGTTCCCCACCCCCCAGATACCCAGATCCACCATTTTACTCTTTTGCCACATTTACCATATCATCTTATCTATCCATCTATCAATCCATCTGTCTGTCCATCTTTTTGTCTATTTATCTATCCATTTTCTGAACACTTTAGTATAGGTTGTATACACCAGGTTCCCTGAACACTTAATACTTCTATGTACATTTCCTAAGACCAAGGATATTCACTTAAGTTCAGTTACCCGGTTCAAGTAATTTAACACTGATATAAAGCTTACATTCTATATTTGATTTTTCATATGTCCCAATAATGTCCTTTTGAGCCTTTTCTCCTCCCTTTTTAGATACTGTCTAGAATGGATTTAATTAGCATTCTTTCTTGAATTGCTCCTTTTTAAAAATTGTGTGAACATATATGCAACATAAATCATCCCATACCAACCCTTCCCAAGTATACCATTCAGTGGGAATAATCACATTCTCAATGTTGTGCTACCCTCACCATTACCAGAAATTTCCTATCACCCTGAATAGAAACCCTGCAATTAATTAGGCATTAATACACATCCCTCTTAACCCCTATCCCTGGTACCTTGTCCTCTCATTCCTGTGTCTAGAACCTGCATATTCTCTGATCTTTTCATGGTGCTTCAATATGACATCCAAAATCTGTAACAATATCATTTGCTTTGATATTAATTTCAACAGTATACATAAATTATGTTCCTATACCCCACATTCCCCCCACCTTTATGTAGTTATTGTCACAAATTACATGTTTATACATTATGAGTCCAAAACCATTGCCTTCTCATTACATTTTATCCACTTGCCTTTTCGACCTTGTAGGAAGTAAAAAAGTGGAGTTACAAACCAAAAAATACAGTAGTACTGACATTTATATTTATTCATGTCATTACCCTCACCAGAGATCTTTATTTCTTCATGCAGCTTCAAGCTAATGTCTATTGTCCTTTCACTTCAACCTGTGGAACTCTCAACATCTCTTGTAGGACTGGTCCAGTGGTGACGAATTTTCTCAGCTTTTGTTTATCTGGGAATGTCTTCATATCTCTCTAATTTTTTTAAGACATTTTTGCCTGATATAGAATTCTTGGTTGGCAACATTTTTGCTCTTTGCACTTTATATATGTTGTCCTCTGCCTTGTCTCCATGGTGTTTGTTTCTGATGAGAAATTGGCACATAATCTTATTGATGCCCCCTTTTATGTGGCTTTCAGAATCCTCTCTTTATCTTTGGCATTTGGAAATTATAATATGCTACAGTGTGGGTCTATTTGGGTTTATCCTATTTGGAGTTTATTGAGCATCTTGGATGTGAATATTCATATCTTTCAGTTAATACAGGAAAATTTCAGCCATTGTTTCTTTGAATATTCTCTCTGCCCTTATCTCTCTTTCTCCTCCTTCTGGGACTCCCACAATGCATATATTGGTACACTTGATGGTACCCCACAGGGTCCTTAGGCTCTGTTCATTTTTCTTCATTCTTTTTTTCTTTCTGTTCCTTATATAGGATTATTTCAATAGTCTTATATTCAAGTTCCCTGATTCTTCTGACTGCTCCAATCTGCTGTTGAACCTCTTGAGGGATTTTGCAATTTCTGTTACTGTGGTCTTCAGTTTGGTTTCATTTCTTTTCATAATTTCCATCGTTCTATTGTTATTCACTTATTGTTCATCTATTGTTTTCCTGATTTTCTTTAGATCTTTGTCCATGTTTTCCTTTAGCATATTTAGGGCCATTTTGTTAAAGTCTTTATCTGGTATGTCCCAGATCTGATCTTCCCGAATGATAGTTTCTAATGCTTTCATTTTTCCCTTTGCCTGGACTATCACTTCCTGTTTATATGTTTTGTAACCTTTTGTTGAAACATATACATTTTTATATTTTAGTGTGTTATCACTGGAATTAGACTTTAAGGCATCTGTTCCTTAAGTTTATATTCAGCTAGTGGTATAAGACAGCTTTACTTGAATGCCAGGAGCAAAGGAAGGAAGGAAGGGAGAGAAGGAGGGAGGGAAGTGGGGAGGGAGGGAAACACCTTTCCCACTTTGCATCTTTGCAGATTGACCTGTGTCAATTGATCTCCCTCCGACATTATCCATACCAAAGCCTAGGGACTACCCTGATCCTTTCTGCTGAGTGCTTCTTGATTTGGGCCTGTGCATATGGCCTTAGAAATTCCCCCATTTGCACATATATAGGTGTCCTCTCTTCCCTAGGAAACAGTTTCCTTGTGGTCCCACGCACTGTACTGTATGTCCTACAGCCAGCAATCCCTTGCCCCAGGCAGCTGCAACTTGACTACTCTCCCACAGCGATCTATTAGAGAGCATTGTACAAGGCAAATTCTGAGCCTACAACAAGTATCCTTGTTCACCCCCTTAAGCTGCCACCAGACAGATTGTGCCAGACATACATACATACTCCCAGTATGTGCACGAAGGTTATTCTGCTCCCTCAGGAACTGTGACCAGGGACTCACACCGAAAGTGCAGGCTGGCTCCACTCTAGGCTGGTGAGGGGTAGGGGCCAGTCAGGGCACCACAATATCCTACTGCTTTTAAGTAGTCCTTTTCTTGATATAGTGTTCACCCTGTTACTGCAATCCTTTGTTTTCTGGAGCTTTGAGAAAGATATTTTTGTCATTTCTTGCTGGTTTTACAAAGTTTTGTGGGGGAATGGAGCTCTGAAGCGTCTCACTCTGCCATCATGAGATCTTGAGTTGGGGCCCAGGGATTTTTTTTAATAATACAGGATGTGAATTCCACAAACTTACTACCTCCACATCTCAAAGTTCCTCTGTCTGTATCCTTTTCCCCTCCTCCACTCCAGACCCAGAAGACAGAGTTCTCCAGTTTCTTAAGACTCTTCCTCCACTTGCGTCTTGATCCCATCTCTTCTAGGACCAGAAACTTGTTCTGCCCATTAGTTTCCACATTTTCCTATTTTCATTTTTGCTCCTCTACTTGTTTCTGCACCCAGAATCCTATAAATATGTTCACTTGACCCTGGTTGTCCTCTAACAATTACTCTATTCTTTTCTCACTCTGGTCTCTGAGCATATCTTTAGGAAAGAAAAGTCTCTACTTCCTCACCTCCCATTCACTCTTCAACTCACAGCCATCAAGTCTCCACTCCTATGGCTCATCTGAAATTTCTCCAACACTATGGGGGAAGTGGGAGAAGAGGCTCTTGAACTTGCCACAAGGATTGTAGCTGGCTGACAATTTCCAGTTGCCACACACTTATATGTGTAACTTTGAGGCATGTTCAGTTCCTTCCCTTCCCCCATCCCATAGTCAATGATTGAACATATGAGGGTACTAGAGCTGGACCATTTCTGCCTTATGCAGGATTCCTCTAATGGACAAATTTTCTTTGGAAACTTTCCAGTGGCTTGGTCAAGGCTTTCTCAGAACTGCATTACAGTCTAAGGCTCTTCTTACTCAATCCTCTTCCTTACCTCTCTCATTTCACAGATGTCAGAGGTGCAACACATCATAGTCTGAAGGCACTCCATACCTACTCTTGCTGCCCCTTACCATATCCTTCACAGATATTATGCCCAATAAATCTCTTGAATGTCTAATTCTGCCTGAGCTGCTTCTTCTTGGAGGACTTGAACTGACCCAAAAGTGATTGCCAATATTCCTAATTGACAAAGCCTATGGACTGCATCCTGCCCTCTCATGAAGTCTCACAACATTTAACCCTATACTCAGTACTAATTTTTCTTCTTCCCTGGTTCCCATGATAAATATCTCCTAGTTCTCATCCTTCCCCCTCACCATTTCATCTCTTTCTTTTTGTGGCCTCCTCTTTCTATAACCAACCCTTCAATATTGGTGATCCTTGAGAATCTGTCCATGGTATTCAGCTCTTTTCTCTCCACACATCCTCCCTAAGTGATATAATTGATTATCAGAGTTTTACACAACATTATGCCTGATGACTCTCAAATCTATCTCCAGTTAGGACTCTGTCCTGAACTTCTTTTGTAAGTAGGACCTTTTGATAAGGTTACTTCAGTTAAGGTGGCCCAGTCTAATCAGGATGGGTCTTATATAGGATGGAGTCCTTTATAAGTGGAATGAAATTCAGACAGAGAGAGAGAATGCCACAGAGGGAGTAGTCAGAAGCTGAACATCAACCAAATCAAGAAGAGAAGGAGATGCCACCATGTGCTCTGCCATGTGACAAACTAAGAACCAAGGATCACAGCAGCCAGCCCCAGAGCTCCAGTCTTTGGGAAGAAAGCATCACCTTGATGATGCCTTGATATGGACTTTTTTTTAGCCTCAAAACCATGAGCAAATTCCCATTGTTTAACCAGATCCATTTCATGGTATTTGCTTGAGCTACCTAGGAAACTAAAACAATCATTGTTGTCACTTCCTTCTTAAAAACTCTTCAATGATGTTTAACTTTTAAATGGTTCCCCAGTTCAACACTGCTTAAACTCAAAACCGTTAGCATGGTCTGATTTTTGCCTTTCTCTCTTCCCTGTCTCTTGCTACACACCTTCTCAAACTCTATGTTTCAGCCTCAACCATACTGAACTGACATTCCACAAGATGCTCAAGTATTTCTACAGGAAATTATCTTATTGTTTATTATATATTGTCCATTAGAATATAGGCTGGGACCTTGTGTTTCTTGTTCACTATATGCCACTGCCAGAATAGTGCCTGGTTAGATTTTTTAAAAATTTGTAGTCACACAGCTAGTAATAGAGTTAGAACTTAGGTCTGTCTGACCTTAACCACTTAGGCTTACTGTCTTTTAGGTGCCCAAGAAATATTTGTTGAAAAAATGAATGAGGAATCAGTGAGTATTTTTGAGCTGAGAATATAGTGATCAAAGAGGTATTTCAAAAAGACTTAATCTGGCAGTATTATGTTGTATGGTTTGGAGGTAGGGAAAATAATTAGGAATGTGTTGTTATCATTTTAATTTAAGGTAGCTAATGACTTAGAATTACATTGACCGTGAGTAACCGGAAACCTGACTAATCAGTGGCTAAAACAAATTTATTTTTCTTATGTGTCAGGAAGTCTAGAGGTGAGTAGTTCAGGGCTAACATGGTGGCTTCATGATGCTGTCAGGGACCCTGGTTCTTTCTATCTTACTGCTCACTCATTCTTTTTTTTTTTTTTTTTTAATTACAGAAGTTGTAGGTTTACAGAAAAGTCATACATATACCATCCTATTATTATCACCTTGCATTAGTGTGGTACATTTGTCACAATTCAGTAAAGACCATTTTTATAATTGTACTATTAACTACAGTCCATGGTTTACTTTAGGGTTCACTGTTTCTGTGTACAGTCCTATTGATTTTTAGAAAATTATATTCTGGTAACTTATATACTACTTAAAATTTCCTCTTTAAACCACATTCAAATTTAAAATTCAGCACTGTTACATTCATAATATTGTGCTACCGTCACCATTATACAGAACCAAAACTTTTCTATTGTCTCAAATAGGAACTGTGCAATTTAAGCATTAACTCGCCATTTCCTACCCTCACTCCAGCCCTGGGTAACCTGTATTCTGGTTTGTGACTCTATGAATTTGCTTATTCTAATTATTCTTCATCAGTAAGATCATACAATATTTGTCCTTTTGTGTCTGACTTACTTCACTCAACATGATATATTCCAGTTTCATCCATGTTGTTCAATGAATCAGAATCAGATTTTCATTCCTTTTTTTTTAAAATAAATCAATTTTATTGATACATATTAATAAAGCATTCAATTTATCCTAAGTGTACAATCAATGGTATTTGGTATAATCACATAGTTGTGTGTTCATCACTTCAATCATTATTAGAGCATTTTCATTATTTCAATAATAATAATAATAATCATAATAATAATAATAATAATAATAATAAAACAGACAGAGGGAATAACCAGCAAGATGGCAGCAGAGTAAGGCTCTCCTAGAGTCAGCTTGTGCTACAGGGCAGTTAGTAATCACCCAGAGCTATCTAAAGCACCTGTTTGGGGGCTCCAAGAGACCAGAAGAGCATCCTGCAACATCCTTGAAAGAATGGAAGGAGAAGACTGCCCATTTGCAGAGAAGATTCCTGAGTAGAGCACTCCACACCACGGAGGCTGGTGCCCATCCTCCAGTGGAGGCACAAGCCACCTCGGGAGCTATTCCACAGCTGGAATTAGAAGCTCCACTTCCCAAAAACAGGAAAGGGAGAGATGGTTGGCCACTGACTTCAGCTGTTGATTAGTTAATTCAGTGGGCTAAAGTATAACCCTAAGAACAGCTGAAGTTTGAACCTGTCCAAGTCGGAAAGAAGCTGGTAGCTGCCATTTTGCTTCCGCCCCTGGCGTGAGGGGAAGCGGGGCAGACTGAAAATCACAGTGACAGAAGGGACCGGTTTCTTTCACCCAGACTTGCCTGCAGCCTAGCCTAGGCTTCAGCCCCACCTTAGCAGGAAGGACACTGGCAGGACCTGCACCAGCCTCTCCAGGTAACTGCAGGTACATTCGGCTGGCACAGACTGAATAGTCAGAAGTCTACCGGGGCAACTGCAGTCATTTTGGACCCACACAGCATAGATTGTTGCCCACATCTGCAGCTCCATCCCTGCCCTAGGCAGGAGAGAAAGGGGTGTGAAGCTTCATCGGTCTCCCTGGGCAACTAGAATCTAGGCCTGCACAACTTGGATTATTACACATGGCTGTGGCTTTGTCGCTACCCCTGGCAAAGGAGAAAGTTGGAAGAAGCTTCATCAATCCCTTGAGCAATGCAGGCAGCTTGAGCCTCCACAGCTTACAGCACCAACTACATCTTTGGCTCCTACTACACAACCAGCAAGGGAGAAACAGCAAGAAAGCCCTAAATTAAAGAGAGAAACTGCATCCAGAATAAATACATCTAGTAAGCCAGATGCCAAGACACCAACAAACAATTGCAATCCACACCAAGAAACAGGAAGATACGGCCCAGTTAAAGGAACAAGATAAGCCTCAAGATGACATAAAGGAGTTGAGACAACTAATCATAGAAGTTCAAACAAATCTTAATAAATTCAATGAGATAGCTAAAGAGAGTAAGGATATTAAGAAGACATTGGATGAGCACAAAGAAGCATTTGAAAGCATATATAGAAAAATAGTAGATCCTATGGGAATGAAAGGTGCAATAAATGAAATTAAAAATACACTGGAATCATATAATAGCAGATTTGAGGAGGCAGAAGAAAGGATTGGTGAGCTTGAAGAAATGGCCTCCAAAAGTGAACATAAAAAGAACAGATGAAGAAAAGAATGGGAAAAATTGAACAAGGTCTCAGGGAACTAAACGACAGCAAGAGATGTGCAAACATACATGTCATGGGTGTCCCAGAAGGAGAAGAGAAGGGAAAAGTGGCAGAAGGAATACTTGAAGAAATAATGGTAGAAAATTTCCCAACATTGTTGAAGGACATGCATATCCATGTCCAAGAAGCACAACATACTCCCATCTGAATAAATCCAAATAGACCAACTCAGAGACACATACTAATCAGAACATCAAATGCCAAAGACAAAGAGAATTCTGATAGCAGCAAGAGAAAAGCAATGCATAACATATAAGGGATACCTAATAAGATTAAATGGCAATTTCTCATCAGAAACCATGGAGGCAAGAAGACAATGGTATGATATATTTAAGATACTGCAAGAGAAAAACCTCCAGCCAAGAATCTTATATCTGGCAAGATTGTTGTTCAAAAATGAGGGTGAGTTTAGAATATTCACAGATAAACAGAAACTGAGAGAGTTTGTAACCAAGAGACCAGTCTTGCAGGAAATACTAAAGGGTGTGCTACGGTCTGAAAAGAAAAGACAGGAGAGAGAGGCTTGGAAGAGAGTTGAGAAATGAAGATTATATCAGTAAAAGTAACTAAAAGTCTCAAAATAGTGATGAAAATAATATATGACAGATAAAACTCAAAGGTCAAAATGGGTGAAATAAGAACTGCTTTCACAGTAATAACATTGAATGTTAATGGATTAAACTCCCCAATCCAAAGACACAGACTGGCAGAATGGATAAGAAAATATGATCCACCTATATGCTGTCTGCAAGAGACTCACCTTAGACCCAAGTATACCAATAGATTGAAAGTGAAAAGGCTGGGAAAAAAAATTCCACACGTGCAGTAACAAAAACAAAAAACTGTAGTAGCTATACTTATATTAGATGAAATAGACTTTAAAAGACAATAGTAACGTGCAAGCTGAGGAGGAAGTCAGGAAAAAGAAATTCTATTTACAATAGTAACTAAAAGAATCAAATATTTAGGAATAAACTTAACCAATGATGTAAAGCATTTATTTTCAGAAAACTACAACTCAATGTTAAAAGGAATAAAAAAGACCTAAATAATTTGAAGAACATTCCACGCTCATGGATTGGAAGACTAAATATCATTAAGATGTCAATTCTACTCAAATTGATATACAGATTCAATGTAATCCCAATAAAAATTCCACCAGCATTTTTTAAATAAATGGAAAATGTGATTATCAAATTTATTTGGAAGGATAAGGTGCCCCGAATAGCCAGAAACATCTTAAAAAGGAAAAGTGAAGTTGGAGGACTCTCACTTCCGGACTTCAAATCATATTACCTAGCTACAGTGGTAAAAAGAGCACGATACTAGCATAAAGACTGACACATAGTCCAATGGAACCAAATTGATGGTTCAGAAACAGACCCTCACATCTATGATCAAGTGATTTTTGGCAAGCCTGTCAAACCCACCCAGCTCGGGCAGAACAGTCTATTCAACAAATGGTGCTGAGAGAACTGGATATCCATAGCCAAAAGAAAGAAAGAGGACCCCTAATTTCTACCTTATACAAAAATTAACTCAAAATGGATCAAAAACCTAAATATAAAAGCAAGAACCATAAAGCTTCTAGAAGAAAATGTAGGTGAATATCTTCAAGACCTGGTGGTAGGTGGTGGATTCTTAAAGGAGCTAAGAGGAAGACTGAGATGGACTACAGATGTTTAATGTATGTAGAAGTTTTAATTAACTTTATTGTAAAAGTGTGGAAATGTATACAGTTGATGATAACACATTATAATGAGTAACAGCAGGTTTATAAATTGGAATGTGGCTGAAAAGGGTAGTCTAGGGATGTAAATGCCATTTGAAAGAAAGCCCTTCCAGACCTGGTGGGGCCATGCCACTGTTTGCCCTGGGAGCCAGCAAGGGACAAAAAGGATTCAATCCTCTTAAAGACCCAATTTACTGACGGACTGGTTGTTCAGAACACAGGGAAGTGGAATTATTTCCCACATGGGAAAAGAGAGGGGGCTGCCAGCAAAGATTGTAGAACAGCCACTGAAAAAATTTGATGCATGAGGCTCTAAACATCCTTGAGGCAAGATCCTCTGTCACATTGTTGCAGTGGGTTTTGCAATGAACCCACCAGACTTTGAACTGAGAGGGCTGCTGAAGAGGGCCATTTGCTGGTGGACCAAGGAAGTGCATGCAAGGAATTTTTTTTTTATTATGGGTAAAAATCAAAATTCTCACAATACATACAAACATTTGCAAAATGATATATAAATATATATGCATATATGTGTATTTGCTTACAAAAATGTTATTTATACATATATTTTAAGAGGTGCTTAGATTACCTAAAATATTACACGGAACCCACTGGGATTCCCATGTTGCCCACCTCCCACACCTCCCACCACATCCCACACAAACATCTCCCACAGTGTGGCCCACCAACCTCAATGAACTTACACATCCTGGAGCCTTGCCACCAACCATAGACCACAGTTCACACTGTAGACCACACTCTCTCCCACTCAGTTCTGAGTGGTGTGTGCTGATTTAAAATGGCCTACATCCATTGCCACAACAGTACTCAGGACAACCTCCAACTCCCAAAGAAGCCCCTGTATTTCAACTGCTCATCCCCTCCCTACCCAAAAACTGTCAAGTGGCAACTGGCTCCACCTCATTGTTATAATTTCTTGCATTGCAAGAATCACCATATGTGAGCAAGAGAATACCATCAAGTCCACTCTAGTCCAGAGTGGACTTGATGGCATGCAAGGAATTTTAAAGTAAATAAGAGAAGCTTTTGCGGGACTTTACAGTCTCCCCCATCAAAGGCACCTGGAAGTGGGTCTGCAACCCATTACTGGTCCATGCTCCAGATTTGAGCAACTAACAGGGACGATCCTAAAGACCTAGAACAGGTTGAACCAAGAATCAAAGAATAGCAGTAATACACAACCTCCCACCACTCAATCCATAGGCAAGAGAGAGGAATTGAGCATCAGAGTTACTCACTATCATAATTAGATGCCTCTGCATCAGCAAAAAATTACAAGCCATACTAAGAAAATGGAAGATATGGCACAGGCAAAGGAATATACCAAAGCCCCAGATGAGACACAGGATTTGAGACAACTAATCATACAAATCTCCTTAATCAAATCAACAAGTTGAAAGACAATATGGCTAAAGAGATAAAGGACATTAAGAGGACACTGGGTGTGCCCAAAGAAGAATCTGAAAATCTGAATAGAAAAATAACAGGCTTATGGGAATGAAAGACACGAGAGGTGAGATTAAAAAAACACATTAGAGGCATACAACAGAAGACTTGAAATGATATAAGAAATAATAAATGATGCAGAAGACAGAATAGCTGAAATTGAAGAGAGAGAATGGTAAGAGAAAAGAATGGAAAAGGTTGAAGCAGGGACTCAGGGAGTTGAATGATAACACTAAGTGCAACAATATACATGTCATAAGACTTGCAGAAGGAGAAGACAAGGGAAAAGGGGCAGAAAGAGTATTTGAGGAAATAATGGCTGAAATTTTACCAATTCTCATAAAGGAAATGAATTTACACGTCCAAGAAGCACAGCATACCCCAATCAGGATAAATCTGAATAGACCTACTCTAAGATACATACTATTTAGAATGTCAAATGTCAAAGGTGAAGAGAAAACTCTGAGAGTAGCAAAGGAGAAGCAAACGATCACATACAAGAGACACCCAGTAAGAATTAGTGCATATTTCTCATCAGAAACCAAGGTGGTGAGAAGACAGTGGTATGATATAATTAGGCTAGTGAAAGGGAAAAATTGCCAGCTGAGGGGCAACTGTCTTCAAATATGAAGGTGAGTTTAAAATACTCACAAATAAACAAAAACTAAGAGAATTTGCAAATAAGAATCCAACTTTGCAGGAAGCATTAAAGGGAGCCATACAGCCTGAAAGAAAAAGACAGGAGAGACTTGGAGGAGAGTGTAGAAGGGAAGACTATCAGAAAGGATAACCAAAAGAGTAAAATGACTGATGAAAATAAGATATGGCATATGAAAGCCAAATAAAATGGTGGAAGTAAATAATGCATTTAGAGTAATATCATTGAATGTGAGTGGATTGAACTCTCCAATCAAAAGATATAGATTGACAGAATGGGTAAAAACATGAGCCATCCATTTGCTGTCTACAAAAGACTGATCTTAGATCCAGAGATATAAACTGGCTGAAACTTAAAGGTTGGAAAAAGATATTCCATGCAAACATTAACCAAAAAAAGAGCAGGGGTAGCTATACTAATATTGGACAAAACAGACTTTAAATGCAAAAAAAGTTATAAAAGATTCAAAAGGCTGTTATATATTAATAAAAGGGACAATCTGCCAGGAAGAAATAACAGTCATAAATATCTATGCACCTAACCAGGGTGCCCCAAAATATACAAGGCAAATCCTGGCAAAACTGAAGGGAGAAATGGACATCTCTACAATAATAGTTGGAGACTTCAACACACCACTCACATCATTAGATAGAACACCTAGATAGATGATCAACAAGGAAACAGAGAAACTGAACAATATGATAAATGAGCTAGACCTAACAGATGTATACAGTTGCATCCCACATCAGTGGAGTATACATTCTTCTCAAGTGCTCATGGATCTTTCTTCACGATAGACCACATGTTGGGCCACAGCCCAGCTCTCATTAATTCAAGAAGATTGAAATTATACAAAGCACTTTCTCAGATCCTAATAGAATGAAGTTGGAAATCAACAGGAAAGGGGAAAATTCACAATGTGTGGAGGCTAAACAACACACTCCTAAACAATCAGTGGGCCAAAGAAGAAATGGTAAGAGAAATTTGTAAATATCTTGAGATAAATCAAAATGAGAACACAACTTAACAAAATGTATGGGATACAGCAAAGGCGGTGCTGAGAGGGAAATCTATAGCCCTAAATGCCTATATTAAAAAAGAAGAAAGAGTTTAAACCAAAGACCTGCCTGAACACCTGGAGGAACTACATAAATAACAGCAAACCAATCCCCCAAAAAACAGAAGGAAAGAAATAATAAAGATTAGGGCAGAAATAAATGAAATTGAGAACAATAAAACAATAGAGAAATTTTTTTAGACCAAAAGCTGCTTCTTTGAGAAGGTCAACAAAACTGACAAACCCCTAGCTGTACAAATTAACTAATGTGTCAGTCAGGATTCTCTAGGGAAACAGAACTGACAGGAGATATCTGTAAATAGTATGAGATTTTATAAAATTCTCTCATGCTATGGTGGGGAGGTACAAGTCCAAATTCCACAGGGCAGGCTGCAAACCAGGGGTTCCAATGAATGTCCTTGATGAGTTCCCAGGAGATGCTGGCTGTCTGAAGTAAAGCTGGGAATGCTCTCTCTGAATGCTGAAATCACTTCCCCTTTTAAGGCCTCTACTGATTGGATGAGACGTCACTCATTGCTGATGGCAATTTCCTTGGTTGATTATAGATGTAATCAGCCATCTATGCAATCAATTCACTGATGATTAAAGTCCATGAAATACCCTTGTATTACAATTAGCTCAGTACTTATTTGACCTAACAAGTGGGCACCATTACCTGGCCTAGTTGACACATTAGCCTAACCATCACAACTAACAAAGAATAAAGAAAGAGAGAGAGAATCTGATGCATATAAATAAAATAAAGAATGGAAGGGGGGATGTTATGACTGACCCCACAGAAATAAAAAGGAACATAAGAGGATATGAGAAACTGTATGCCAACAAATTAGATAACTTAGATGAAATGGACAAATTCCTAGAAATGCACAACCTACATAACTCTTCAAGAAATATAATAACTCAACAAACCAATCACATATAAAGAGACTGAATCAGTCATCACAAAACTCCCAATAGAGAAAAGTCAGAACCAGATGAATTCTTTAAAGATGAATTCTACTGAGCATTTTGAGAAGCATTAACACCAGTCATGTTTAAACTCTTCCAAAAAATTGAAGAGGAGCAAAAATTACCAAACATGTTTTATGAAGCCAGCATCATCCTAAATACTAAAGCCAGATAAAGATACTCCTAGAAAAGAAAATTACAGACCAATCTCTCTAATGAACATAGATGCTAAAATTCTCAACAAAATACTTGCAAACTGAATCCAACAGCATATTAAAAGAATTATACACCACAGTCAAGAGGGATGTATTCCTGGTATGCAAGGGTAGTTCAACACAAGAAAATCAATTAACATAATACACCACATTAACAAATTGAAGGAAAAAAAAAACACATAATCGTCTCTATTGATGAAGAAAAGACATTCAACAAAATCCAGCACCCTTTCTTGATTAAAAAACACTTCAAAAAATAGGAAGAGAAGAAAAGCTCCTCAATATGATAAAGAGCATATATGAAAAACCCACAGCCAACATCATATTCAATGAGTAAAAGTTGAAAGCTTTCCCTCTAAGATTAGGAACAAGGCAAGGATGCCCAGTCGTTGTTGTTATGAAACATTGTGATAGAAGTTCTAGCTAGAGCAATTAGACAAGAAAAAAAGAGCCATTCAAATAGAAAAGAGGAAGTAAAACTCTCACTATTCACAGAGGACATGATTCTATATTTAGAAAATGCTGAAATGTCTACAAGAAAACTACTTGAGCCAATAAACAAGTTCAGCAAAGTGGCAGGATACAAGATCAATATCATCAGTAATGTTTCTGTACACTAGTATTGAACAATCTGAGGAGGAAATCATGGAAAAAATCGCATTTACAATAGCAACAAAAAAACCTCAAATACCTAGGAATCTACTTAACTGATGAAGTGAAGGACCTATATGCAGAAAACTACAAAACAATGCTAAAAGAAATCAAAGGAGACCTAAATAAATGGAAAGACATTCTGTGTTCATGGATTGGAAGACTAAATATCATGAAGATGTCAATCCTACCCAAACTGATTTATAGATTCAATGCAATACAATCACAATTCTAACAGCCTACTTTACAGAAATAGAAAAGGCAATTTCCAAATTTATTTAGGGAAGTAAAAGCACTGAATAGCCAAAACATCCTAAAAAAAGAAGGGCAATGTGGGAGGACTCTCACTGCCTGACCTTGAACATATTGCAAAGCTACAGAGGTCAAAACAGCATGGTATTGGCATAAAGATAGAGACAATATTAAGTGGAATAGAATGGAGAGTTCAGAAATAGACCCTCACCACTATGGCCAACTGGTTTTTGAGAAACCTAGCAT
Source organism: Tolypeutes matacus (assembly GCA_026826555.1). Taxonomy (NCBI): domain Eukaryota; kingdom Metazoa; phylum Chordata; class Mammalia; order Cingulata; family Chlamyphoridae; genus Tolypeutes; species Tolypeutes matacus. Next base: position 16,567,380 of record JAKSZT010001178.1, read on the forward strand.
GTCCATGTTACTGGGACAAAACAGTCTCTTCAACAAATTGTGCTGTGTGAACTAGATATAATCAGGGGAATGAAAGAGGATCCCTATCTCACTCCCTATACAAGAATCAATCAAAATGGATGAAAGGCCTAATATAAAAGCCAGAACCATAAAACTACTAGAAGAAAATGTAGAGAAACATCTTCAAGATCTTGTTGGTAGGTGGTGCTTTCTTGGTCCTTACACCCAAGGCATCAGCAACAAAAGAAAAAATAGATAAATGCTATCTCCTCAAAATTTAACACTTTTGTACCTCAAAGGACTTTGTCAAAAGGGTGACAAGTCAGCCGACTCAATGGAAGAAAATATTTGGAAATTGCATATTTAATAAGGGTTTAATATCCACGATATATAAAGAGATGCTACAATTCAACAATAACAAGACAAATGACCCAATATAAAAAATGGGCAAAAGACTTGAATAGGCATTTGTCCAAAGAAGAAATACAAATAGCAAAAATACACATGAAAAAAATATTCAACATCACTAGCAATTAGGGAAATGCAAGTCAAAGCTACAATGAGATAGGATTTCACAACTATTAGAATGGCCACTATTAAAAAGTCTCAAAACTACAAGTGTTGGAGAGGATGTGGAGAGATAGCAATGTTTATTCACTGTTGGTGGGAATGTAGACTTGTACGCCAGTATGGAAGACTGTTTGACAGTTCCTAAGGAAGCTGAGTATAGATTTGCCATGTGATCTGGTAATACCACTACTAGGTATATATCCAACAGAACTGAGCAGTGACATGAACAGACATTTGTCCACCGATGTTCATAGTGGTGTTATTCATGATTGCCAAAAGAGGGAACCAACCCAGGTGTCCATCAACCAATGAATGGATAAACAAACTGTGGTGTATGCCTATGATGGAATACTATGCAGCTGTAAGAAGAAATAAAGTCGTGAAGCATATGACAACATGGATGAACATGGAAGACATTCTGTTAAATGAAGCAAGCCAGACACAAAAGGACAAATACTGTATGGTTGTGCTATTATGAACTAAATATATTGTGTAAACTCATGAAGCTAATAGCTAGAATATAGGTCACTAGAAAATAGAATGAGATTAGAGAATGGAAAGCTGAGGGTTAATATGTGCAGATTGGTAAAAGGTTGTATGTTAATCTTTGGAAATGAATCGAAAAAGTGAAAGTACATCATACTGTACTTTCATATTGTGTCATATTGTAACACACGGGCTAACATGGATGAATCTTGAAGACCTTATGTTGAGGGAAGTAAGCCAGGCACTAAAGGACAAATATTACATGGCCTCACTGATAGGAATTAAGCAAACTGAGCAGACTCACAGAGCTAGAGTCTGGAATATAGGTTTACAGAAGACAGAAAGAGAGTAGAGGGTTATGAGCCAATGCCCATATGGGCAAATTCTATCATAAGGTGGAAGGGTGTAGTTGTGCAGTGGATAGGCATGATAGTGGTGCAGTGATGCTGTTGGGTTCGGAGTGCTGGTCTGTGAGCGGGGTAGGGTGGGGGGATTGGGTTGGACTATCCATGGAACTGGGGGGAGTGTCAGGGGAAGGAGCAGGTGAACTCTAGGGATTTGCAGGTCTGTGGTTAAAACTACAACTTTGAGAATATTCTTTTGGCAAATATGGCAGGGGAAGATTACTGGTGTAGAGTGTTGGATGTGGGGGAGGTGCATACAGGACAGGATGCACCTGGGACAAGCTTCTATGGAATATGTAAGTGTTCATCTTGTCATAGTGTATTATATCTGTGGGTGGAGACCCACACAATAAACAAGAAAATATTAAATTCCCATCCTGGGGAGTCATGCTATGTTCTCAAATAGAAGGACAAGAGTCTCCTGAGGACATAGACAGTGCCTAATAAAAGAAAACAGACCAATATGTCAAGCCCTCAATAATACTGTGAGTAACTACAAATCTTATTCTTCAAAAAGTGAAATTTAGTGGTTACCATAGGTCCTGAGAGAAGGAGGGAAGAATAGAATAAAAGGAACATAGGGCATTTTTAGGGCATTAGAATTGTTCTGCATGATCTCACAATAGTGGATACAGGCCATTTTAAATTTCTTCAAAATTTATAAAAGTGTACAGACCAAAATGTAAGTCGTAATGTAAACCATTGACCATGGTCAGTAGCAATGCTTCGATATCTGTACATCAATTGTAATAGATATACCATCTGTATGTAAAGTGTTATTAATAGGGGAAAGGGGGAAAGGGGGAGGACATTGGGTATATGGGAATCCCCTATATTCTCTATTTGACTTTTCTGTAACCAAAAGCTACTTTGAAGATAAAATGAAAAAAAAAAAAAAAAAAAAAAAAAAAAAACGGGGGGAATATATGGAAGAAAATCTCACTGTACACACAAGACAACAGATCTTACAGTGATGAAAGACATATTGTCTAAAAGCTTTTTGTTATTATTTTTAATTTTGTTATTTAAAAAATTTTTTTTTGTATTTTATATGTTATTTTAAAAACAATCTTTATTATTTCATTTTCTTATTTTTATTTGGTTAT